>CAUYUD010001882.1:0-15815 GCA_963575295.1 Alouatta caraya | reverse complement strand
CAGCACTTAGGGAGGCCAAGGCGGGAGGATCACCTGAGGTCAGGAGTTCGAAACCAGCCTGGCCAACATGGTGAAATCCTGTCTCTACTAAAAATACAAAAATTAGCTAGGTGTGGTGGTGCACACCTGTAATCCCAGCTACTCAGGTGGCTGAGGCAGGAGAATCACTTGAAACTGGGAGGTGGAGGTTGCAGTGAGCAGAGACAGCGCCACTGCGTTCCAGCCTGGGCGACAAAGCAAGTGAGACCCCGTCTTGGAAAAAAAAAATCCTTCGATTAGTAGATAAAACACCAACTTATAGTAAGCCTCTTTCTTCAAAGGAAAAGCCTGACTACTACTGAAGTTTTTTTCTTTTACTTATTATTATTAAAGGGATGTTTGGGGGCATTTTCCCTCCCCTCCCAGCTCCCTGAGAACAGAAGCTGTGAACTGTTCATCTCTGTGTCCTTGGCATTCAGCATACAGAAAATAGTAAATATTTACCGTGGGAATGAATAAATAAAGATTAGCTGAACACAGTTATCTACTTGGAAAATATCAGTAAGGTTCTACAAAATAATCACAAAGTAACAAATTTAGGATACAGTGCTGGACACAGAGGAACTCTGCCTGTTTTCTGCCAGATGGGAGACATGATGGTGTTTAAATGCTGATAAGAAAGAGCCTGTAATAAATGAAGAGACCAAGGACAGAGGCAAAAGATGAATGAACGAGCAGGGAGGTGGGGAGGGATTTAGACACGGGAAGAACAGTTCTTCCTGTGTGGCCAGAGCCAAGGTGTCATCCAGGGACAGGTGTGATGCTTACCAAAGTCAGGGGTGGGTGGGTGACGAGGGGCCCAGATATTGCAGGAATTCCTGCCCAGCAGCTTCCATTTCCAGAATGAAGCTTATATGGTGCATCTAGACTTCAGATTCAACTGTGGCCTTCATTTTCTTATTTCTTTGATTATCAAAGTAACAAATGCGTATTGCATAATGTAAAAGAAAAGACTGCTTCCAATCTCACCCATCAAAACAACCACTGTCAATTTCTAATGACACAGCCTTCCCATTTATTTTCTGAATATATACATTCACCAGTATTTATAGTTGTCAAACTGATCTATATTATACATGTTGGCTTTTAACCTGATTTTTCACTTGTAAAACACACATATCTATACACATTTTGACAGTTCTGCATTCTTTCTTTTCTTGAGACAGTGTCTGTTGCCCAGGCTGGAGTGCAGTGATGTAACCTCTGCCCCCAGGTTTAAGTGATTCTCCTGCCTCAGCCTCCCAAGTAGCTGGGATTACAGGTGTGCACCACCAGGCCCAGATGATTTTTGTATTTTTAATAGAGACGGGGTTTAGCCATGTTGTCCAGGCTGGTCTCAAACTACTGATCTCAGGTGATCTACCTGCCTCAGCCTCCCAGTGTGCTGGGATTACAGATGTGAGTAACCATGACCGGTGAGTTCTGCATTCTTAACGAGTATATTGTATTCTGTTGCAGAAATGGACCATGAATTGTTTATCTTCTATTAATGATTCAGGTTGTTTCAACTTCTTAGTAACTACAAATACGAATTTCTGTAATCAATTATTTCCTTTGCATAAATTATTGAAAGCAGTCTAATACAAAGGTTGTAAAAAAAAAAAAAAAATGTTAAGCTTCTTTAAATGCCAAACTACACTAAAAAGAATTCATTCTACCACCACTTGCACGTTCACCAAGGGAGTTTCCAACACCAGCTCTATTCTTCAACTCTGCCAAAGTGATAGGTGAAACAGATTTCCCATTTTTCGGTGCCTGGTGATATAGAACACCTATCTGTGTATTTCTTGGCCATTTATATTTCTTCTGTGAAGTGGCCAATCATACCCTTTTTGCAGTTTTCTATGGAGTGAGGGAAGAGAAGAGACGGAAGGAGTGGCAGGGGAAGGGGTCAGAGAACAGACTGTAGAGCCCTGTGGGCCAGGATGAGGGGTTTGGGTGGTCCACAAGCATGCTGGAAAGACATTATAGGGTCTGAGCAGAGAAGTAACATGATCAGCCTATGTTAGGTGGGTCATTCTGGCTGCTGAATGTGGAGGCAGGGAAGACAGAAGCCCGTGCAGAGGCCGTCTCAACAATCCAGGGGAGGGATCATGAGCCCCAAACTTGGAAGCAGAGGCAGTGAGGATAAAGGCTGGATCTGGTATAGCTCTCGGAGGTAGAAACCAAGAGCACCTGAGGATGGACTAACTGTGGGTGACAAAGGGGAGAAAAAGAGGGATCAAGGATCACTAACATTCTCTGCCTTGGCCATATGGTAGAAGAGAGTTGCCACTAACTGGGAAAGACTAGTGGAGCAGCGGGTTTAGGGGTGAGGAGGAATCAGTAACGTTTTGGATGTGTTCATGTCGAGAGGCCCACTGCAGATATCAGGAGAGATGCTAAACAGGTGGTCCAGCTCGGCGGTACAAATGTATGTGGGAGTCGGTAGGATACAGATGTCACCCATGGCCCTGGGTGACAACATCAGCATTTATAGGCTGTAAGGATGAAAAAGACTGTGAAGGATAACAGAGGCTGAGAACCAAGAGAAAACAGCATCCTCAAGGCCTATAAATGAAAGTATTTTAAGAAGGACCCACCAGACAACTGCTTCACACAGATCAACCTCGGCAACAGAAAAGTCACTGGAGACCTAGAGAAGAGTGGTTTCGATGGAATGATGAGATCAAAGCTTAAATGGGAGGACAAAGCGGGGGTGGGTACAAGGACAGAAAACTACTTAAGGGAGGTATGATAGAAAAGGAAGCAGAGAAAAAAGGCAGTAAAGAGGGGTGGGAGGTTGTCTTGTTATCATAAGAGCTGTCATGGTGTGCTTTTTGATGAATAGAGCATGATGGTTATGAGAACAATCAAGAAAAGCTGCAGATGCAGGGGAGACACAGTGTAGCTGTGGTCCTTACAGAGGGACACAGTCACCCTTGTAATGGAAGAGGACAGGGTTCCTCCGGCTAGATGCACTGTGCTATGCAATGCATACTCCAACCCACTGGCTTTTGAAACTATCCACAGTCTAATCCTCAGCAAGTCACTTTGACTGCACCTTGTAAACTTTCCGTTCAGGACCAAACACACACCTGTCAAAGACCATGGCACATTCCTCCTCTGCCTGTCGAAACAGCCTTCACTCTTCTCAAGGCCACTCAAGCCCTATCCGCCCCTAGGTCAGCTGCCCCCCAACACCTTGGTGGGGCTCCCAGACCTCCCCAGCCGCACGGCGCCTCTTCCCCTCATCCACGTCCACACAGCTACAGAGCAGACCACTGGACACGCACACCTTGACACATCACTTCTCTGCCTGAGGCCCACCCTGAGGCTCCGGTAGCTTTAAGGCGTGGGACCCGTGGGCTTGCCCACCTCACCATCCCACTGCCCCCATCTGCTTTCCAGAACGCCACACTCTGGAACCACCTGCCGTGTGGTGCTGGTCTGTGTTCCATCCACAGTCGTCGTCTTGCTGCTCTGTGTACAGCACATTGCTCCCGTGCAGCCTTCGCATGCCTCTGTGGGAAGTATTTCTTCTGTGAGAGTTCTGCTGGCACCTCCCAAAAAACCCCCATGAAACAGTGGTACTCAGGTCTCTGTTATAACCTTTCCCTAATATTTCCCTTTAATTGCCTTTAGCCCATTCCATTAAAACCTTTTGGTTTTTTAAAAGGTTTGAGACTATAATTTTGTAACTTTCCCTAATATTTCCCTAATATTTTGCCAGCCACCTCGAATGAATCCCAGCTTCTATGCTATCTGGTACCTGGATGAAATCCTTATTCTTCCCTTCTATGTATCACCTTGGATTTTGATTTTTAATTCAATTCTACCCTCTTCTGACTTCTCTAAAGGCTAGACCGTATTGTTCATTCTGTTCACAGGGCCTCAGTAAGTGCTGAGCTGAAATCTGAATTCAAAGCATTTTTCATTTAGCAATTATATACCACCTTGTGATTCCTTGAAAACTCTTGTTTTATTAGTTGTTATTATTTTTAGATGCAGTGTCACTCAGCTGCCTAGGTTGGAGTGCACTGGCATGATCTCGGCTCACTGCCACCTCTGCCTCCCAGGTTCAAGCAATTCTCATGCCTCAGCCTCCTGAGTAGCTGGGACTACAGGCGCACGCCACCATGACCTGCTAATTTTTGTGTTTTTAGTAAAAGACAGAGTTTCGCCATGTTGGCCAGGCTGGTCTCGAACTCCTGACCTCAAGTGATCTACCTGCCTCAGCCTCCCAAAATGCTGGGATTACAGACGCGAGCCACCGCACCTGGCCAAGACTCCTGTTTCATACTCAGCTCTTATTATGGTAGTTTTAGCTCTTAAAATGTCTTCTTTTTTTCACCCATGTAAGCATCTATAGGCATGAATATATTTTACACTTTATTTGTACTATTCCATAGCAGATGCTATGCCACTTGATAAATAGTTACTGAATAAAAGGAAGAGGTACATAGAGGAAAAGAAACACAGTCCCAAGGTCTGAATGAATGGCCCATTCTGACAGTTTCAGAATTGCACATTAACCTGTAATATTCATATGCCCAAACCAAAGAAGACTTAGAAAGACAAGAATAGGCTAATAAAACTTGAACAGAATTTTTTGAAAACCTATATGAAATCTAACAGATTACAAATTAATCCCCTACAAATCAAATTAGCTTGTCTACAGAATAGCAACACACTAAGAAATATGTTATACTTCACTGGGCACAGTGGCTCATGCTTGTAATCCCAGCTCTTTGGGAGGCCAAGGTGGGCGGATCATCTGAGGTCAGGAGTTCAAGACTAGCCTGACCAACATCGTCAAACCCCGTCTCTACTAAAAATACAAAATTAGCCAGGCATGGTGGCACATGCCTGTAATCCCAGCTACTCAGGAGGCTGAGTCAGGAGAATCATTTCAACCCAAGGGGCAGAGGTTGCGGTGAGCCGAGATCGTGCCATTGCACTCTAGCCTGGGCAACAGAGTGAAACTCAGTCTCAAAAAAAAAAAAAAAGAAAAAAATACATTATACTTCAATAAAGGTAATTTAAAAGAAAAAAAAACAAGAACTTCATTTCTTAAAACATGTTATTAGCATAAACAAAAATTATAATTTCTACCCTGAGATCTCTTTATACTTTCATCAAATAAAACTAATGTTTCACAGGTATTAAAGTTTCTGCATTTATTTATTCATGTTAGATTCAAATATAGTCACCATGTGCCCACAAAACTGGAAAGGTTTCACTCCTGTTAAACATTACCTCCATTATATAATAGTTATAGAAAATAAACTGACTTACCCAAACCACCCATACTCTCTTGGAAAATGGTCTTTACACAAACATGTTGGCTTCCCCTTAAGTCTGGGATATTGCAGGTCACAAATCCTTACTGAGAGAATTTAACATCTAGGATACTAGTGAGATTTTCCAGTTCCAAATTAACTCTATTCAAGAACACACAAATAAAGGAGTATTTTGATAAGCACAGCATTGGAAACTCAAACTGTTTACGTGTGAAAGCCTCCAGAAATCTAATTTCTGACTACTAAAATGAATCACACCATCCAGGTTTCTACAAATGGGAATAAGTGGTTTGGGGGAAAAATTTAAGCACAGAATATACATTTAGACCAACAGTCGACCAACATTTTCTCTGAACGGCCAGACAGTATGTTAGGGTTTCCAGGCCGTAAGGCTTCTGTTCCCACTACTCAACTCTGCCCTTGTAGTTTAAAATCAAGAATAGACAATGACAATTAAATAAATGGGCGTGGCTGTGTTCTCATAAATTATTTACAAAAACACATTTGCTGATCCCTGACTGAGACCACTGTTTCACATTCAATAGAAAAGAGACAAGTCTCAATCATTCAGAACCAAATTTACGTAACAATGTAGATAACTTAGCCAAAGCAAGTCCTAACTATGAAGTGAAAAGAATGCTTTTATTTTTTCATGTGCCATGCTCTAAAAAGATTCCGAGAACCAGCACTATCACTGTGTCATGCACCTAGATTACCGAGGTGACAACTTTGAAATAAAGAGGGTTAAAGGCCAACGTGTGCTTACCACTACGCTTATTTAAAACAACGAAAACAAAACCAAGTCTCCAAAGTTTCTGGTTATAAGACTGTCCGGTCTGATGACACCGTACAATTGAAAAAGTAATGACGCAGAACAGTAACAAATGCACAGGAACAGAAGGCCAAATCCGGAGCAGATGGGAAAGAAACACGTCGCATCGTAGTTTCTGAGCTTAGAGCAGAGGAAAAACAAAGTGCTGAAGGAAGGCTACCTAACTTTCTAACAAGCTGCCAGCATCATGCCAATGAAACCAGAAATGCCTGCCAGGGCACGGTGGGGCTACCAGGGGCACACGCCTGCCGGGGGCCTCGGCATCCACCTCCGCTGGCCGGTGGGGATGTGTAGCAGAGGTGTGGAGCTCTCACTGCAGACCCTCATCAGACATCGCATCTCTTCTCTGTCAGGGGACTCTCGGGCCAATACCCTCCTGCCATCCACTGGGTACATCTTCATTAATCCTTATTAGAAAGCCAACAAAATAAATCCTGACTAATCTTTACTGCCTCTCCTTCACAGTGACTGACACCCAGGAAAGAGCTGACAGGTGCCTTGGGGCGTGTGTTGCCATGGTCATAAACTCTGAAACATTCACCAGAGACCACGTGACTATGAAAAAGATCTTTGCTGCCCTATTTGTCTGGATCTGGCTCAACTTCATTCCCCTTCTTCTACTTGCAGGGGTCCGTCCTACCTTTGAAGCCTCCCTGGCTCCTAAGACGCGCATCTACAGATGGGTGATACATTACTGCTCTTATTTCTCCTGTTCTCAGAGAATCCAGTCTTCAAAAAGGACCACCGGCAGGAATAGACGGAATGTTTTCCTTCTGGTACAAGTAGTTATACAACCATTTGGCCCTTTTTAATCACAAAGCAATCTAAACAAAAAAAGCTCATTGTGAAAGATTTTTTTCTCCATATAATAGCTAGTATTTTATAAAAGGACAAATACCGCTACATAACAAAAATTAAAGAATACCATCTGAAGACTTACACAGAATCTTTCCAGTATTATTTATTTCCACAAATCAAAAGACAATAGAAACTCATCATTCTTTTTAAAGAGAATTGCTGTTTTTATCAGATGATCTGTAAAAGCAAATGTAATAATAACATTAAAAAGTAAACAGGCAAACCCAAATGTCAAAAAAGCTAACAACCCTACTGATGGCAGGTCACTGTCTCCAGAGTCCCAGCCCTGCATCGTATAGGAACTTTCCGGCTCCCTGAGTGAACCACTTTAGTAAGGTTCCACCAGTAGTGTGATCAACCATCAGATCTGAAGATGCAATAGAAAAAGGGCGGTACACAAGTGACCCCTTGGAGTGTCCCAGGAAGGCGCTGTGTACCCAAGTGAGAGGCCAAGCTGCCAGGCAGTGATGAAGACGCTCCTCTGTGCTTCTTGTTGGTGCTGATTCTGGTGTTGCAATGACTATTTTGAGAGGCCATGAAGAGAAGGTCTGATCGTGGAGCCCTTCTTCCTTCCCTGAACTACCCTTCCGACTGAACATTAATGTGGACTTGCTAGATTTGGCAGACTGGACAGGACTTTCCTCCGTGCTCGTCTCACCCTAGGCCCCAGTTCTCCTCCTGCCAAGCAGCAGGAGTGTGTTCGCACTCATAACTGTGAGTGGAAAAGCCCACACCCCAAGGCCCAGGCAAGAGGGCTAAAATGTTCTGCAGAAAGTCCCGCGATCCCTCTTGGTCTGAAGTTTTCTCAACTTAAAACTAAAGCGAGCCAGCATCTCCTGCCTCCCGGTTACCTTCTGGTGCTGTCTATCTTATAATTCCTTATTCACTCAACCATGGCCGGGAATGAACTCTTACTTCCCTACACGTGTGGCTAAATTATTTTCTAGTTGCTTTGAGTTTCAACATAATATCAATTTACAGACCAAATCATGTCCTAAATTCTTAAAATCTGAAAATCTGGTCTGCCAGTTGGATTGAGGAACACATTTTCCTAAAGAAATTACAAATGATGGTTCCATTCTAGAGCAAGTCCGTAACAGCCTCACCAGGCACTGCAGCGGAATCACAACACTGGACCAACGTAGCAGAGCCACACCACCATTTTCAGCCCTGATTCCATGAAGAAACCTAATCCCAGCGCAAATCCGGGTTTTTTAAGGCATGAGAGATATGACACTCCTCCCCCTCCCACCACCCCAAGGGATCTACATCTACACTCTACCTGCCACGGATTCCAGGGAGAGGGAGGGAACCCTGGACCACAAGAAGGGATTTGAGGTTGGGAGAGGACAAGGGAGAAGGTTTAGGGAGGCACTGGCCTGGGTCTCCAAGAAGCCAAAGCTTTGCCATCAGTAAGCTTCCAGGGATAGGAGCACCACGTGAGACAGCAGAACCCAACCTCCAAGCCAACAGGAAGAGAAGGGCGAAGAGAAGACTCGCTGCAGCCGTGGGCACTGGAAGCCGAGCTGGAAGGAAAAGTGCTCATCTGTGACAGTGAGGGAGCTTAGTCTCCCGCTGTGGGAATGTTTTTAATCAGAAATATGTTTTGGCCAGGAAGTCCTGGTACATTCTCCCAAAGCAGACGGAGACAGGCACCAAGTCTCCTATTTTTCCTGTCTCAGCAATAGCAACAGCATCAGCCCAGTGTCAAGGAAGCCTCTACCTTCTGGGCCCCTTAGAGATAAACAGGAAAAGCCAGAGGAGGAAATATCTTCCTTGGCCTCCAAAATAACAGCAGCCCTGGTAGGCAATGAACTTCAAATGTCTGAAGTGTCTATAAACATCTTAGTCACTGCGGTGTCCTTAAGTACCATGTTCTAACCGGCTATTGCCCGAAGGCCTTGTAGGGTACTGACTTTTCAGAGACAAGTACCATATGTGCTGTACTTCATGTGCAAAGACACAGCTTGGTACCCACAGCTCGAGCGCTGTAAAGGGTTTTTTCTAACACATGTTTAATGAGCCTGCACTGAATCCACTCCCTTTAGGCCAGCAATTCTGGCCAAATGCTTGCAACTGCCATGCAGGCAGGCAGAAGTAAGGTGCAAATCTATAGTTATAAGAAGCAGTGAGAGTCAGTAGCCACAGCCAGTCCTCAACCAAACTGAGGTCTGAAGCAGCCTCAGCAACCCAGCAGGCCGTGGGAGACTGAATGCTGTGCGTTTCAGTTAATTCCTTGTACGGTATTTACTGAGCTCCGACTCTAACTAGCCAGGATCTTCATGCCCTTGAGGAGATTAGAATCTGCTGAAGGCAAAAAAAAGGGGGGTGCTGGCACAACAGACAGTGTGGTAGAGGCGGCCACAGGTGCACAGAAGGGTGCAGAGGGGCAGAGTGGGGATGAGAGACCCGCTGGCCACAACTAGCTCACAGGCAGGAAATGCAGCACGGGAAGCGATTTCCAGGCAAGAGGAACGGAAAGTAACAAAGACAAGGAAGAACGTGGCATGTGTCCAGAAACCGCGAGCAGCTCTGTATTGCTGGAACGAGAACAGACGGGGGTCTAGGGGAAGGAGGGCGGGAAAAGGAGGCAGGGTAAGATCATGGAGGTCTCCAGGGCCGCCTATGACAGAACGCTCCCACTTCCAAGAGAAGCTCTGGGAGCTGTGGAGGGTCTATCGGGAAAGCGTTGTTATCTGGCAATGGGTTCTAATAATAGAGGGATCCGTGCTGTTGGGGACCCTCTACTGGGACCACCAGCTCTTCCTGCTCCCTAAATCCTAGCCGCCTTTCGGAAAGTCACCCACCGACCTGATGACTAGACTCAACACCTTTGCCTCATTATCACTTTGTGCTATTTCACTGCACGTCCTTCGGTGTGGGGTTTTTATACTTAACATCCAATGCGAGGTACATTAATACACTCTCATGCAGTGTCACGAGAAAACATGCACGTCATAACAATAAAAAGAGTTAATAAAGCCACAGCTTTTTCCTTAGACCACAGAACCGGGCATACGTAAATACACGTTTATAATCCTTTAACCTTGTTATGCAACCTCAGGTGAGTTTACAGAAAAATGTCTCCAACAGACATCTGACCAGGCACCAGCACGTCACACTAAAGAGCATGTCTTCCTAAGAACCCGAAAAAAACCTTCTTCTGGCTATACATAAGATGTGGACTAATATTTTACAGCCTTTTTTGCATCACATGTTCAAAATAACGCGCTATTCTTCCTTGAAATGATTTATTTTTTCTGTCCCTAATGGAAAAATAATCTGTGAATTTTAGAAGTGGAAACTGATTGCCTGTCATTTCATTTTCTTTCAATTTAGAGGGCAAACCTAATGGTTCCTTCTTTGTATCTTTTACTTTATTTCAGTTAAGTGAAAACTGCCTGGTACTGCGGGCAAGCTCAGGGCTTTCCAGATTCTTGTTCATGATCCAAAAATAAACAGGTTTGCTAAAACACATAATAATTATAAAATAAAATTTAGAAATAAATTATGAACACCAAGGCAAGTAATTTAAAGATAAATGTTTTAAATGAAAGATAATGCCCAAAATAAAAATTCATGGTTTTTCTAGCTATTCTTAAAAATATGTAACTCCTAAACTGAAATTATTCTCCGATCTCATCTTCCTGTTACGCAGCTTTTATAAACTCTCCAGCATTAAGAGCAAAATCCCCTAAATAGCTTATCTCTCAGCTTAATCCCTTTACAGAACTTCTCAAGGAGAAGAGAGAGGGTAGAAGAGTGGGAGGGAAAGTGTGTGTGAGTGTGAAGGTAACACAATTATCTAGAGAATAATTTAAAAATAGACTTCACTCCTACCCAGGTCCTACCCACTTCTCCACACCCCAAACCCCCACAACCAGACTCAGAAAAAACCCCGATTCTAATTGTGTTCTCTCCCTCGAGAGCCTCTCGTTAAGATAACTCCTGGAGTCAAGAAGGGGCCTCTCTCTTGTGCGTTTCTCGGTATTTCGGAGACTCTGCAGGAAGAGGCTCTGTCTCCCAGAAGGCTCAGGCCCTACTACCAGCCATGCAGCCCTCAGATACATTCCCGCAGGCAACTGCTAAATCCAAGCCACTCTAAAGCGAGTCATGCTGCTGCAGCAAGATATGCCCAATTAATTAACGACACCGTGGTGCTGTTAACAGCAACTGCAAGTAATCCCAGCCAAGCATCAGGCTCCAGCTGAGGAATGTAAAACCGTGACACTCAGACATTCTTCCAAAACTACACACACGTCCAGTTAACGACAGCACAACCAACTTTAACCAAGACAGAACACCTAAGTGAAAATGACTACATCAAACGCAGAAGGAAAAACTGGATGGAAAGTCACGTATTTGCTAACTGTTCCACATCTATATTGAAAGATTCAAGGAGACTAAAATTAAGCAACTTTTGAAATGTCAGCTTTCATGCTGTGCAAACTGCAGGAGCCTGGGCTAGAAACCTGCCCGCTGCTGCCAGGCTGCAGAACCCTGGGGTAAGTTACTGAACCTTTTTCAGGCTTCATTTCCTCACCTGAAAGTGGGATTTGTAACTGTCTCCCCTTGGGAGGCAGCTGCAGTGAGAGTAAGTAGGGTAAGCCCTCAGACAGTGTTTGCCCTAGCATTCTTAACACCCCACCTTCCAATTTAGCCACAAGCTACCAAGATCACCAACGGTTCAATATGTATTTGAATATGCCCTGAACCAAAAATTTTCAACATCCTTTTTACAACATATTTACAGCCTTACATTAAAAAAGAGGTTTTTATTAAATGAAATGGAAGACTTTAGAAAACCACAGCTAGTAAACCATACTAATAAAATACCACAAACTAATATAAATTATAATAAAAATTAGTATTAAAAAGAATTATAGATTTATAAAAGAAATACAAATTAAATATAATAATATATGGAGTAGAAATATTTAGAATATAATAAAATTATAGGCCAGGTATGATGACTCACATCTGTAATCCTGGCACTTTGGGAGGCTGAGGCTGGAGGATCACTTGAGGCCAGGAGTTTGAGACCAGCCTGGGCAACAAAAACAGACAACTAACTCCCCTTGCCCCCAACTTCCTACCCACCAGTCCCTACAAAGATATGAAATCAATAAAAATAAGCCAGGCATGGTGGTGGTCACCTGCAGTCCCTGCTACTCAGGAGGCTGAAGTCGGCAGATTGCTCGTGACCAACAGTATGAGGTTGCAATGAGCTATGATCATGCCACTGCACTCCAAGCCTGGGTGACAGAGCAAGATCTTGTATAAAAAATGTATGTGTATATATAACAAAATAAAATATACTAATAAAATATCAATTCCAGTGGCCAAAACTAATGAAAAATAAGTTTCATAAAACCAGCAGCGGTGTACATTTCTAGCATTAATATACAAACTCTAACTTATGTGATTTTTAATCTTTGGATTTACATCTGACCTAAATGCAGAATCGAGTGAGAAGCCATCATTCTCTAATAATCAACCAGAGGTAGAAGAGAACATGCAACTGATTTAAAGATATTTCTACTAAAACCTTGAAAGATCACAAATGAAGTTCTAAGCCAAAAAAGATAGGAGAAACTGCTTTTTTATTTTTTACCAGTTGTTAGGGTAATAGGAGTTTGGCAGAAAGTTAAAGTCACCAGAGCTCAAAGATGAGTTTTAGAAGGAAAAAAATCTATGATCTCCCTACATTGAGATTAATTAGAGACTTTGTAGTAACACATGCCTAATAACAACAGGATGAACGCTAACGGTAAAAGAATGCCAATGAAACCATCTGGCAATGAACTATACAAACCAGACGGTATTTCAGTATTTTTGTCCCCTTAACTAATGGCCATCACCACAGTACAGCGGGAAGACAGAAACAAAATGGAGATGTAACGTTTTCTCTATTTCACAAAGTTCCCTAAAGAAGTTTCAGGGAGACTGGGGGCGGAGCGGGGGGATTTATGCCCTACCACACATTTCACACACATGGCTAGGTTCCAGGTTGTGTCGGTGGGCACTTTCTAATTTTTTTTTTTTTGAAACAGGGTCTCGCTCTGTTGCCTACACTGGAGTGCAGTGAGAGGAATACGGCTCACTGCAGCCTCAAGTCCTGGGCTCAGGCAATCCTCCTACCTCAGCCTCTCAAAGTGTTAAGATTACAGGCACTGCGCCTGGCCAGGTGGGCACTTAAAAAAAAATTTATACACACACACACACACACACACACACACATTTATTTTAAATACTGTGCAAGTGAGAGTCTCTGCAAAACTCCATGGTGAATCTGACTCTAAGCATGGTGGTCCCAAACGGAAATGTAAGCTGAGTGCCTTGTCATTCTTTTTAAAAGTAACAACAACACACCTGCCTCAGTGGCTCTGCTCATCTCTCCACACTCTGATCCTTTCATTCTGCCACTTCCCTTTGCTGCCGCTGCTGTCTTTCACCTACATCTCTAAGGGAACTGAAAGTGAATTTCAGACTGGAAAAGACTACATAATAGCAAGTATTCCAAATCACCCGCATCCCGCATACAAAATGCAGGAGAGGAAAACTTTTCTTAAAGGCTTTAGGAACAGAAATATGAAGACAGCCTAAAATTTATATTTTATAATCAGGCATTAAAGTATACTGAACAGACTTAGGGCCCCGCTTTTCCTCTACTTACTAATGCTGTCATTTCCAACGGCCAGAGACGTGCATCCCCTGCCTTCACCACTAAGAGTGAAGGTTGGGTGGAGTCTTTAAACCAAGCTTGAACGTTGGATGGAGTCTCTAAACAAACGCACTTGAGATCAACCTTCCCCAAACTATAAACTCAGCAAAGGTGTGTCGGGGCTACGGCAGTCACACTGAGGGCCACAGCAATGAGCAACAGCAGCAAGAAAAGGTGCGCGGCAGATCCCAGGTGGTATGAGTGTTCCCGACGCTGCTGCAACATTGGAATAACCTGGAAGCTTCCAGAACACCAGGGCCAGGTCCTATCCCTGGTGATGTCAATTAGCTGGTCTGGGGAGCACAAGCGTGCTGGGACGCAGGCTCTCCAGGTGATTCTCACGTGCAGTCAAGGAGTCAGGCTCACTGCTCCACCTGCAGGCTTGCGCTGACAAGGACTTCTTCCTAGAAGTTCTGTCTACAAATCAGACTAACTGTAAAACCAAATGCTTTCTACAGAGCTTGGTTAGCTCATGGAATGACTTTCACACTGTGACTGAATATCCACCTCACACTAGCAATGGCTACTACATGGATTATTACTGGTACTTTCCTTTCATTCCATCATCCGAAGATAGAATCCTTTCTTTTTTCTCTTTTTTTTTTTTTTTTGAGACACAGTGTCACTCTGTCACCAGGGCTGGAATGCAATGGTGCAATCTCTGCTCACTGCAACCTCTACCTCCCAGGTTTAAACAATTTTCCTGCCTCAGCCTCCCGAGTAGCTGGGACTACAGGTGCCCGCCACCATGCCCAGCTAATTTTTGTATTTTTAGTAGAGGCAAGGTTTCACCATACTGGCCAGGCCGGTCTCGAACTCCTGACTTCAAATATTCCACCCAGCTCAGCTTCCCAAAGTGCTGGGATTATAGGCATGAGCCACTGCGCTCGGTCGACCCTTGAATTCTTTCTATTCCATTATTCTGCAGGTGAGCATTTGGCCACTACTTGAATACTTCCAGTGACAGGTAGACAGACATTTCACTCATGCATGGCTCCAGCTGGTCTGGAATTATCACATGCTGGTCCTCCCACAGAGGACACGTACCTGAAGACAGCTATCAAAGCTCCCTTTCACCCCGACTTCTCTCTTCCTCCTGCCACTGTTTCTAGACTCTCAGTGTTCTGCTTACCCTCCTCTGCTAGCTGTCAGCATCCATCTTAAATTGGTGCAATGGAACATTTCCCACCGTTTAGATTCTCTGTGGCCACCTTACTGCAGATGGTAAATATTATTTGTCATTCCCTCCCCTTTGTGGTACACGGGAATATGTCTGGGGCTGCTCACGTGATGCATTCTGGCCAATGACATGTGTTGTGCATCATACCCAGAATAATGAGCATGTAGCCCAGGCATGACTCTCCAGTCTTTTTCTCAGTAACACCTGCGTTGAGACAATGGGGCTCAAAGAAACAGCCTTGATCACTGAGTTACCAGTGGAAGAGATGACTGTCCCCGAGAAACGCAAACTTGTCATAGCAAACTCTGTATGTACAAGAAATGAACTTTTATTGGATAAATCGATGGGCGTTGGAGGACTGTACTGCCACACAGACTAAGCCAGTAATTCGCAAAGTATGGTCCCAAGATGAGCAGCATCAGCACCAGCTACGGCTTGTTAGAAACGCAAATGATCGGCTTCCATCCCAGACCTGCTTGCTGAATCAAAAACCGTCGGGTGGAGGCCAGCAAGTCGCTGAACAAGCCCTCCAGGTAATTCTGATGCACGCTCCAATTTGGGGAAGCACTAGCTAGATTATGGTGCCAAGTCAAAGGAAGGGGGTTAGCTTTCCTTGGTATGAATGCTACCTCAGCAGCCACAAAAAAGATGGGTTGTAGCAAGACAGTCAAATAAAGACAAAACGCTTTTTCATAGAACTTAGCTAAGTCATACCTACCTCACATAATATCTGTGTACTTTTATTTTTTTATTTTTTATTTTTTAAAAGGTAATCAAATGTCAACTTTATTGTTTCTATGTAAACACCTTTTTGTACTGAAAACTGTAAAAATAGCATAAACTTTGCTCTTATTGCAACCCAAATTTTTGAAAGCCAGAAAATCTAATTATTATGTTCTA
>CAUYUD010001881.1:0-30735 GCA_963575295.1 Alouatta caraya | reverse complement strand
AAAAATTAGCTGGGCATGGTGGCACGTGCCTGTAGTCCCAGCTACTCGGGAGGCTGAGGCAGGAGAATTGCTTGAACCCAGGAGGGGGAGGTTGCGGTGAGCCGAGATCGCGCCATTGCACTCCAGCCTGGGTAACAAGAGCAAAACTCTGTCTCGGAAAAAAAAGAAAGATAACTCATGTCAAAACAAGGGAGCATTCTATTTACCTGGAATGGCTAGAGGCTGGCTGATTAGTACTGGTTAATTGTGGTTAAAAAGAAAGAAAAAAGGGTTAATTTAGGTAAAGTACAATATAGTGGAAAAATATAATGCAGAAATTGGATTTTAGGTGATAGAATAGTCTCATTTCTACCTCGGGGAAATGTAAAGGGATTCTTTCATCACTGATCTTAATGAAATGAAAGAATTATTTCTTTCTAAGTTGTATTCTGCTGCTTCTAAAAAGGATTTGTACTTCCTTGGATGGAAACCGTCTATATGTCGTGGATCATTAAATTAGAAATGACTCAGTGCTCACCACTGCGCCCCCTGGGCCTGGGCCCCAGGCCTCCTCTGGCCTAGACAGGCAACAGATACTTTTTTAACAAATGAATGAATGAATGAACGAATGAATGAATGAAAGACACAGGGAAACCGCAAAGCAAGGGGATGAAAAGCAAACACACCAGGGGAACAGAAAGAGTTGCTGGGATAAAGCCTTCTATTGAGCTGCGAGCATCCTGACAGCTAAAGGAAACATGAAACATTAATGGAGTCCAATTATCTGCCAAAGGGGACCAGACAAAAGAGTGGCGTGAACTGTCAGAGCATGGGGAAGGCGAAGGCCCAGAATAGTTGAGATTTGAAAAATTACAAAGGATGACAATGGCTTTTTCAGTTCTGCTCCAAATAAGGACCAGGAAGGAGAGGTCTGCTGCTTGCCTAACATTGGGGAAAGACAAAGAGAACGCAGGCTCCTCAATGCCTTTTTTGTTCCTATCTTCCTTATTAAGACAAATGATCTTCAAAGTGGAAAGGAAGGAATAAGCACAATTAAAGGGAAACCACTGTTCCAGGCGGAAGGTAGGGGGAGGGTAATGGTAGGGATTCGATCTACTTGGCTGCTTTCAAGGCGAAGGAAAACTCAATCCCTGCAGCTGAAATCTCACTTCAAACTACGGAACAATCTGAGGAGACAAAAAGAAAGAAAATACTGGTGGACTTCGACAAGGAAGGAGAGCTAAGGTAGAAGCAGAACAGCAGAGGATGAAATGCTCAGAGGCCGGAGCCCACCAGCCTGGATTCAAATCCCAGCTCTGCCACTCTCAAGGGCTGTGATCTGGGTGACTCCCCTACTTCTGGCTTCAGTTTCCTCAGTTTCCCTATAAATACGGAGATAATAACAGTGCCTACCTCATATGACAGGTAGATTCAATGGGTTAAAATATGAAGCACAAGTTCTTAACAGGTTAGGAACCTGCTATTATAGCTGAGGAAGTCTTAAACAAGAAACAGATGGAGGTAAGAAATCATGACATAGCTAATGAACTATACTATCATAATTTAAATGGCGATTGCAGAAAAATCATTAATGACATGCACAAATGCTATTATTTGATGTGGTATGACCCCATTTCCATAAGGTAGAAGTAAAATGCGGGCATTAGCTGTTTTGTGGGAAAAGGATTACAGATGATTTTTCTTCTAGCTTCTCGGCATCTCAACCCGAATAGAAGGTATTTAGTGACTGGGATGGGGCAGTCACAGAAAACACAATTATCATCAACTGCGGCATCGGTGTGCAACCAGAGACCAATATTCACGACTACTCAGGACTGTGCTGAGCCTTTCGGAAAAAGAAAGTTATCATACATACAGTCAGCCCTTCGTAGCCACAGATTTAACCAACTGAAGACTGAAAATATTCAGAAAAACAGAGTGTACTGCACATGTACAGATTTTTCTCGTCATTATTCTCCAAACAATATAGTGTAATAACTATTTCCATAGCATTTACATTGCATTAAGTATTATAAGTAATCCAGAGATGATTTCAAATATATGGGAGAAACAGTGTAGATTATATGCAAATACCATGCCATTTTACGTCAGGGACTTGAGCATCCTCAAATTTTGGCATTCACAAGAGGTTCCTGCAGATATCAAGGGATGACTGTACATACATATAAAAAATGAATAAAATCTTGAAGATATTTTTGCTAATAATATGGTAAAAGATGAACTAGATGAGAAGATATTAGAGGAATCATGACACAATATGCTGTCCTCCTGCTCGAGCTCATGTTCTCTCATCAATCATGCCCTTAACCAAACTGCTGCCGATGTCTCATGAATGGCAAGGCACAGCAGCAGGGCAGGGCGTTGGGGACTGGTTTCTACCTTTGCCTGCCTAGAATTACCAGAACTTTCCACAAGAAGGGAAAGGCAGGGGCTCAGGAGTTTTCTGGAACCCACAAGTCTATTAATGGCATGTGAGTTCAGGAATTCATTAACTATCTAGGAAGTATGACTTCGGACCAGGTAGTATAGTGGAACCTTGTGGTATACACCAGGCAATATATATGTCACAATAAGTAAGACATGTGTACTGACCTCAACAAATGTATGATCTCAGGAGAAAGGGGAAAAATATAATATATAAAATAATACAACAGGCAGCTTATACATATAGGTGTGTGCTGGGTTACTGACTCCTTTAAATTATTCCAAACCCTGAGATGGAGTCTGGTTTTGATTCCCATCCCACCACTGCGTTAACCTGTCTGTGACTTCTCAGCAAGTTATCATCCCTCTGGGCCTTAGTTTTCCCATCTGTAGCTCTGAGGAAAACCAGAAGACATGCAGGAAGGTTCTAGCACAAAGTCGTCATCAGCATCATTACTTTTGCCAATAATTATGCAAGATGGGTACATGTAAACAAAGAATCTAAACTGCAAAGTGGTTCCTAACTTACTCCAAGTCAAAAAGCATTGCTAGAAGAGACCAAAAGACAGAAAAACAGCCAGCCCAAAGCCAGGCTGTGTCCCTCGGCGCCTGACGATGCTCAGAACAGCTTCTTGGAAGGAAAAAACAAAAACCCATTTATTCTCTTGATCTATTTTACCTTCTCTAATAACTGGCATTCTTTCCTAATTTTGGTCTTTTCCTCTTAACAGAGTCTCTCCACTGAGAAATTGGTGCTTCTGAGATAGTCCATCCTCCAATCTTTTTTCTACACTTCCACTGTTACTAGTAAGGAAAGCATTGCACCAAACACATTGCTACAAATTAAAGCTGCACGCCTATAAACAGTATTTCTGGCTTAAAGAAAACCCAGAGAAGAAACTAAAGACACTAAAGCCAGAAACCAGCTGTACTGGGTTGGAGAGGACCTCTGAACTCCAGAGCCTAGAGGCATTCCTCAAGTCAGGAGTTAAGCGTTTGTGTAGGATGTGTCCACCTGAGAGAATGAACTACATATACTTCCTGGGGTTGACTCCAGCGATCAAGGAAAATGTTTTGTTTCCAGCTCAAGAGGCTTCACTACGACAATCACACACACAGCCCTGCTCTCCAGACGGAACAAAGTCATGACGAATGTGTATGCATTGCAGGGATGGGACTGGGGCACCCGAGGCACACACGAAGCAGAAGAGATGGGGACAGAAGGCCCAGAGGCTGGAAGAGCGCAGCCTCCACTTTCAGGCAGGACCACAGCCTGCCCTGCCCACAAGCCTAGAGCAGCTATTCCAGCAAGGAGAAAGGGAGCCCAAGCAGTTGCAGTTTGCAAAGAAGAGAAGTCAACCGGAGCGACAAACTGCCTCTGGCCAAGCAGACAACAAAAAAAGCTGGGCAGAGACTCTTTTCAAGGCTTCTGTTCTGGAGAATGGAGGGAATTCCGTGGTCAGAAACTCTGCTATCCTGGGCAGGTGCGGTGGCCGACACCTGTAATCCCAGCACTTTGGGAGGCTGAGGCAGGCGGATCACCTGAGGTCAGGAGTTCAAGACCAGCCTGGCCAACATGATGAAACCCTGTTTCTACTAAAAATACAAAAATTAGCCAGGTGTGGTGGCACATGCCTGTAATATCAGCTACTTAGGAGGCTGAAGCACAAGGATTGCTTGAACCTGAGAGGCGGAGGTTGCAGTGATCCGAGATAGCGCCTCTGTCTCAAAACAAAAACAAAAACAAACAAAAACCAGAAACAGAAACAGAAACTCTGCAGTCTAGCACGAGGCCACTAACTGATAACAATACAAAGGTAGGGGGCTGGAGTAATTTGTGATGGGTATTTGAGGGGACTAAGGACATGCTAAAAATGAGTTTTGGGCTCTCTGCCAAACTCTCATAAAGTGGATCACTCAATACAGTGAATGACCCCGAGTGACTCTGGACAATAACAAATTCTCAGATCCTGTCTCCGCCCAAACTGGGCTAGGTGAGATCCTGCAGGATGAAGAATCTGTAGCATGTGCGGCCACCCAACCCTCACCTACCCACAGGCTGGCACTGACCACCGAAGCCTGTCTTCCTGGGGATGAGACCTCAGACTCACCCAGAGCACTGAATTCAGGGATCTCAGAGCACCTGTTAATAGGAAGATTCTGGAGTTTGGTGAGTATACTGTAAAGGCACAATCGTTCATTTCAAATTTTAATCTATATTACTTTTTTTTCCATTGTAAGAATAACCACATTATAGGCACACTGAGAAACTACAAATAAGCCAAAACAAAAACACATTTCTCACCCCAAGAGGAATGCCATGACAGCAGGTAGACTGCCAATCTCTAAAAACTTGGCAACGCATATCTTCCCTCCCTCTCTCAGCGCCTAATCTCTTTGCTACTGGGAAGCCCCCGAGATCTTGAGAGCTTTTTTTTTTAAATTGTACTTTAGGGTCTGGGGTACATGTACAGATCTTGCAGGGTTGTTGCATAGGTATATACACCGCAAGGTGGTTTGCTGTCTCCATTCCCCCATCGTCTATTTTTGGCATTTCTCCCCACATTATCCCTTCCCACCCCCCACTGTCCCTCCCTAGCCCCCCTACAGCTGACCCCAGTGTGTGATGCTCTCCTCCCTGTGTCCATTTGTTCTCATTGTTCAACACCTGCCTACCAGTGAGAACATGCAGTGTTTGATTTTCTGTTCTCGTGTCAGTTTGCTGAGAATGATGGTTTCCAGATTCATCCAAGTCTCTATAGAGGACATGAACTCATCATGTTTTTATGGCTGCATAGTATTCTATGGTGTATATGTGCCACATTTTCCTTGTCCGGTCTATCATTGATGGGCATTTGGGTTGGTTCCAGGTCTTTGCTATTGTAAACACTACTGTGATGAATATATGTGAGCATGTGTCTTTACAGTAGAACGATTTATAATCCTTTGGGTATACACCTAGTAATGGGATTGCTGGGTCAAATGGAATTTCTATTTCTAGATCCTTGAGGAATCGCCACACTGTCTTCCACATGGTTGAACTAGTTTACACTCCCACCAACAAAGGGCTAATATCCAGAATCTACAAAGATCTTCAGAGCTTTAGGCTCTCTCTCTCCCTGTGCCTGGGACACACCTCTGCATCCTCCCAGGGTGCGACCCCCTTGATGTGTCCCATGTACAACTGCCAGTCAAAGGGTACTCTCTGTTCATGCCCAAACCATGACTTCTCCCCAGTGCCCACACACTATCTCATCTTCAAAGGTCTGCAAATATTCTTGGGAAATAAATCAAGAAAAAATACTTAGAGTGAAATAAGTCAACGTCCTCAATTTCATACTCATCATCTATTTATTTTCAAACGAGTGGTGCCACAAATCGCTCCAGGCTGATATATCAACATCAAAATCACACATTACTGATAACAAAACACACTACCTCTTGACAACTGCAAAACCTTTGAGGCAGGCATTATCCTGGATCAGTAAGTTTTCTAGGGTGTGAGAGTAACACACTTTCCTGCACGAGAACTTATTTTCATTTTTCTTCTTGTACATACTGTACATCATCCCCTTGGCTGCTTTCTTTCTTAAGCAGGGGGCAAAGAATATAATGCAGCCTTTACTTAATGACTTCAGTCCTCTCTCTGAGCATGATTGATGCCCACTGGCTAATGAGGTATAATGCTATTTGCTCCTAGGTAAATGGACTTATCCCTGCTGGACTGTGAGTTCTAATGGCTCCTTTTGCTGGCCTCTCTCTTCCAACACTATACTGCTGCCAAAACCACCTCTTACTGAGGTGAACTTACAGGAATTTCCAGGGGCTTTTTTCCCTTCCTATCTGCTATAGGTTTAGATAATAAATATTCAAAGTTCTGGCATTGTATTTTTAAATAAAACAAAAAATAATGGTCCATTTATTTTCATTATGAAATATTGTTACATGTTTGCTCTCAACTTTAAAATGCCCAGTGTTACAAGGTGAATAAAAATAACCCATAATCCCACCACCCAAATTAAACATCATTATATAAAACATATATTGTGCTCTTATTTTCTCTTTCTACAAAATTGGGACCATACAGCACTTTAACCTATTTCCCTGCTTTTTTCACTCCGTAAATCTGGGTATTTTCTCAAGTTACTAGATATTTTGCATTTTAAGACAGAATAATGGTCTCTAATCAGTGCATGGAATATTTATCTGATTAGTCTTGTCTTTCAGCTATTTCCTTTATTCTAAGGGAATACGTTATTGGTTGAATTGAAATAGATACACATGCACACACATGTACACGTCATTGAAATAAATTCCTGGAATTGATGGGTTTAAATGTACGACCTTTGAAAGGCTTTTATTAGGCAGCAGCAAACTGCCTTCCAGAATTAGACCCACTTCTTCGCACTCCTCAGCAAGAGCTACTTCTCACAGAGGGCATACCACGGCAGGCATGACATCCTATGCTTTACAGACATCTCTTTCCAGTTTTCACAACAACTTCACAAAGGAGGCATTGTTATCCCATGTTATAGACAAGGAAACTGAGGCTTAGTACACAAGAGAGCAGAGTTTCAAATGAAACAGACTCTCAGGCTGTTACCACTGCATCACGGGGCCCACTAAGCTCATGAGCCTTTGGGAGCTCTCTACAGAGCCAACTCTATCTGCTTTTGTGCACAGACTTTAACATCTCTTTTTCAACCCTCTGGGCATCTTTACTCAGTTGTGTTCCTGGTGAGAGGCGTGGCCAGGCATCTCTGCTTGGGTTATGATTAGCTAACAACAATCAGACAAAATTTGCCTAAAACCGAAAGGCCAAACTTCTAAAAATAAAACTTCACATCTCAAAAATACCATGAAGGAAAAAACTAAATATAGCATGACCCTATAATCCAACAATTCCACTTCTAGCCATATACCCCAAGGATTTGAAAGCAGGAACTCAGACACTTGTATGTCAATGTTCATAGCAGCACTATTCCCAATGGCCATAAGGTGAATGAAACCCAGTGCCCCTCCCTCAACAGATGATGGAAGAATAAAATGTGGTCTATCCACACCATGAAATATTATTCGGCCTTAAAAAAGAAAGAATTCTAACACATGCTACAATATGGATGAACCTTGAAGACATTATGCTGAGTGAAAGGAGCCAGTCACAAAAGGACAAACAGTATATGGTCCCACTTACATGAGGTACTAAGAACAGGCAAATGAAGAGACAGGAAGTAGATTAGAGGTTACCAGAGACTAGAGAGGATTATTGCTTAATGGGTGCAGAGTTTCTGTGTGGGGTGATAAAACAGTTTTGGAAATAGATAAATGGTGATGGTTGCATAACACTGCTCACATGACCAGTGCCACTTAACGTACACTTATACAGATGACTAAAACGGTAAATTTTGTTTCACGTATTTTTAACAACAGAGAAATGTTTTTTCAAAATCACCGAAAGTAATTCCAGCTATTGCAAAACCACCCCCTTTCAAAGGAAAGTGCATCCCTCCCTGCTGTGTGCTGCTAGGAAATGTGGGGAGCATTTTCAGCAACTGTCACACAAAAATAAGCTGCTTACATTCGTTAGGAACAAGGTAATAAAACAGGAGCAATAAATCCTCTTTGCCAGACAGCAGTAACAGGTCAAGGAAAGTCAGCTAATCTTTTATTCTAAACATCAGGTTCCATGCAGGGATCCAGGCCACTCTGGATCAAACATACTATGTAAAAGCTAAGGTCTGTATGATCACAGCATCTGATGATGCCTCAAAAATTAAGGAAGCAAGAAAGAACCGTACCGTATCTTTGTCAAATTTGGTCACAGGTCCCAGAGCATCTTGTTAAAAATAATCCCCAAAGTTGAACTTGGTGTCAGGCAAAGAGATGGGAAGGGCAAAGCAGTGACTCTTGTAGGCTGTGCTGTGGGCTGACTGACCCCCCAGGGAGGGAAGGAGCCTTTGTACCCAGTGCCAGGGAGCTGCAAGCCCCAGGTCCATTCCGCACAGACTCACAGGGCTGTGAACACGCCAAGAGGGAAGATGAACACTCTGCACTTGGACACACTTGAAAGAGGGATCTGTGCCTTTCTGTTCCATCTAACAGCCCTCAGAGCACAGGCTTCCTTGATTTCCAGCTCAGTTGGTTTCCATATTTTTCTTGTGAAATAAGTGTCCAGAATCAGACACAAACACATCATGCTTTCCTTTTTTGCAAACTGCCTGCTCATGTTCTTTGCCAGTTTTTCTATGTAATTCTCTTATTTGTTAATTTTTTTTTCACATAACAGGATAGGAATACTCTGCATGTTACATGTATTTCTATATGTACATGCAGAAAGTTATAAATTATTCTTCCAGACTGAAGTGTGCCTTTTAGCCTTCTAAATATCATCTGTTATGTCTACATAGAAATTTGTAATGGTGATACACTCAAATTTACCATTTTCCCTTTATGGTTGTGCTAAGTCTGATTCACAAAGTCTTTCTTAGTCTAAGAGCATAAAGATTCTCACTATTCATTAATTCTTGCCATTCAAATAAATAAAACGTGTTTTGTTCTTTCACTTTTAATTATTTAATTGGCCTGAAACTAATTATCGTGTGTAATACGCAGTAGCGTTCCATTCCCTGCCACCCCACATGAACAGTCATGTTCCTGTCATCACTGTTCTGACGAAACTCCACTATGCTGTATTACTTTCCATAAACGTGTGGGTCTCTTTATGGGATATCTATTCTGGTCCTCTGGTCTATTTGTCTGCCCTTGAACCAATAATATCCTTTCTCAGTTGTGATATCGCACAAGAGGGATTGCTATCTAATAGTGTAAATCACTTCTCTACAGGCCTTGTTGCTTTTAAAATTTGTCTTCAAATTCTTGAGTTTCACTCTTCCTTACTGAAGTTAGGAAATATTTTTCAAGTAACACGTGACAAAACTGTTTAGAATTTGGCTGCAACTGCTTTAAATTTAAAGATGAACATGAGAAAATGTGACATCTGCACCATAATCTGTCTCCTCATCCATGATCATAGTATATCTCTCCACTTATTCAGGTTGTTTTTAATGCTCTGAAACATCCTATAATGCCTGGTAATCTTCCTGAATATGCTCCTAGATAGCTTATAATTTTTGTTAATGTTGTAAGTGGGATTTCTTTTCATATTACATTTCCTAATTGTTTTTTCTTGGCATACAGGAGTAGTATCACATTTTATATGTTGATTTCACATCATATCTGCTATCTTAGAGAATGCTTGTTCATTTTAAAAGTGCTAACAATATCTGTGTGAAATTTTCTGTTTGGATAATTATTTGCAAATAGACACACATTTCAGTCTTTCTTTCTAATGTTTACATTTTTGTTTCTTCATTTGCTTCTTTTATTACACTAAGACCTCCAGTGACAGCAGGCACCCCTGTCTAATTCTAGATTTTCAGGAACACGACTCTAACAGTTTTCCATTATATTTGATGCATGCTATAGGTTTTTGACAAATAAACTTTAACAAGTTAAGGAGGTTTCTTTTTAGTACTGGTTTAGTACAAATTTTGTTATTATTTGTTATGTATTGTATTGACTGGAGAGTTACATTAAGTGCTTTTCTGTCAGATGAAAGAACCATTTTTTTCCCTTTAATTCTGAGACGTTCAATGTGTTCACTGTTTTATGACAGTAAACCATCCCTGCACTATTATAATGAACCCAACATGGTCAGAACATTAGTTTCTTTTACATTTCACTTAAGATAAAGTACTGAATTTGATTCATTAGTGTTTTACTTTTAGACTTTCTGCTTTATGTTAAAATGTAAAATGGTATTATAATTTTGATTTCTTGTACTGTTTCAAAGATACACAAACATTACATGAATGGGAAAGCATCAGCTCTTGTCTTCCGTGTTTAAGACTGTACACACTGTAACACTCTTAAACAGTGGGTGTATAAAAAGAGAAATTGTTGCTTGAAAGTTTAATATCACTCATCTGCAAACCACTTGAGTATTTTTGAAGGTGTAGTATTGATTACTATTTCTTCCAGAGTTGTTTCTCTATTACAATTTTATATTTCTTCCAGAGTCCATTTTGCCTTCACATTTTTGCACTAAGTCATCTATTTCCCCCAGATTTTCTTTTCTTCTTTTTTTTTTTTTCAGTTTTCCTGATGCTGTTTTTAAAACTTGCTAAAGTGCTCTTCATTTGATTTTCTCAGGCACCTTTTCCCTCCTTGGTGTCTGTGCTAGAGGTTTGCTGTTATGGTCATTTTTACAAAAGATTGGCGTTTGATTTTGTTCCTATTGATACTCTTTTTATTTCAACAATTTCTGACTTTAATTTTTATGATTAACTCCTTCTACATTCCTTAGACTTATTCTATTTCATTAATTTTAACTTTTCTCTTTTTGAAGCTTAGAAATGTAGCCTTACCACCTTTGCAGCATTATACAGCTTTCCACCTTAGTATATTCACTTTCATTCAGTTCTAACTGATTGATATTTCCATTGCAATTTCCTCTCTAACTCGTAAGTAAAATAAGAGTGGGTGTGTTTTAAAGTTTCTACATGCATGTTTATGTGATTTGTTTTGAACTTTTTATGTTGATGTCTGATTTATTCACACTGGGTCAAAGAACAAGCCTTGCATGAAATAGATTGCTTAAAATTTAGTGCAACTTTCTATATAGAGTCAACTTTTCAAAAAGTTGCACAGATTTTAGAAAAGAATCATGACTCTCTGTTGGGTAGAGGGAGCTACGTGTGTCTATTAATTTGAGCCTGTTAACACTGTCACGAAATGACTTGGAATTACTCCTACTATCTGATTTTGTATTTCATGTTTAACATCCTTTCTCTCTCCACATCTCTTTTTTTCCATTTCTACTTGATGTTGTTTGATTGCTGTTATTTTTCATATGTATTCCCTTGTATCTTTTTCTGCTGGTTGGGAACCATAGACTGTACACACTTTTTTTTAGTAATTACAGCCAATATTTTAGCTGCACCTAAAATTTTTAAATACACAATTGAGTATTCATCACATTATTTTCTCCTATGTGCCATGTTTCCCTAGTATCCACATTCCTTCTTCCTCAAGAAGCACTTTTAATCATTCTTCTAGGCCAGGCACTGCAGCTCACACATGTAAACCAAGCACTTTGGAAGTCGACATGGGAGGATAGCTTGAGGCCAGGAGTTCGAGAGAAGCCTGGGTAGGATAGCAAGGCCCCATCTCTACAAAAAATTTTAAAACTAGCCGGGACTGGTGGTGCACACCTGTAGTCCCACCTACTGGGGAGGCTGAGGCTGGAGGATCGCTTGAGCCCAGGAGTTCAAGGCTGCAGTGAGCTATGAGCTGCACTCCACCCTGGGTGACAAAGCAACGCTTGGTGTCTTAAAAAACAAAAATAAAAGAATAATTATTCTTTTAGTGAAGATTGCCAGTGACACATTTTTTCTCAGTCTTTGCCTGAGGAAAGTTTATTTTGCCTTCCCTAGTTGGTGACATGTTGGCATAGAATTCTAGACGGATAGTCACCTTTCCCTCTGCACTGGGGAGTACAGTGCTTTGTCTTCGGGCACTGCCCGGGGTGCCCAGGTCTTGTCTCATTTCCTGTTGTTGTGTTTTGGAGTTTCTTGCCTTATCTTACAGACATTCTTTCATGCATCTGTCTAAGCATTATAAACACGTATTTCAATGCCTTTGTCACACTTTTTTTTTTTTTTTTTTTTTTTGCTTATGGGCTAAATTGGTAATCCGTTGGTTTTGTCTATTCTGTATTTCTTGGTATGGGACTGCTTCATGTGCTTTTGGAATGTTGCTTTGCAGACTTGCTTTAGGTGGGTTTTGTTTCTCTATTCCTGCCTCTCCCTCTGCACTGAGTGGTTGAGTCGGGACAGTCTGGAGCTGCTGCCTCATGGGGACCGCGAAGGTTGCAGTCTGCGGCACGGCACTGGGAGGCTGTTTGGGTCAGCTCTGGCTGCAAGGTTGCATCCACTCTGCCCGGCTGCAAGGTTGCATCCACTCTGCCCGGCTGCCTGGCCAGGAGTTCACATGCACTGTAATCCCTCCCAGGCAACAGCCCTTTTCCAGCATCTTTTGAAAACAGGGGAGCCCCACCATAGCTCCCAGCTGGATACCATGTAGAGATTCTACACCGGAGACCCAGCTTCAACAGCATACTGTGTAACTCCACGCCACGCAGGAGAACCAGCTCTCGTCTACACGGAATGTGCTCCATGTGCTACAAATGTCCCTTAATCGTACTACTACCCAGGTGGCTTTGATAGCTGTAGAATATTTGAGTATACAATTTAAAGACAAAGGATAAAAGGTAACACTTGAAAAGTTCTTTCAGTGTAATTTTTTCTAGTTTCCTAATTAAAGTATTAGCATAAGTTTTTATATGAATATTAACACCAAGGCTTAAATTATTTCCTTTTAAATGAGATCATGTGTGAGCATACAATATAACAAGTTAAAATTTTCTTAAGCTTCTAAGTCAATACTAACAAATTGGTACCCTTTCCCTGCATCACGTCATTTCAACGTTTTCTAAAAGATGATCCTAAGATTATGCTTGCCATGGAAAACCCTGATGGCTTTTATGAATCTTCTAATAATTGAAAACATATTGCTTTGACTTCATGGTCAGATTCCAGCTTTTATTTTTGCTGTCAACCTTTCTCATTAAGTAATTTAAGAAAATCTGAATATCCACATTCCTACCAGCTCTCAGCCCTGTGATGTACTGCACTTAAACTCTCCAATAAGCCAAACAATGGGCCACGTGAACGTTTCCAGTTCTATCCTATCTTCAGGCTTCCCATCCTGCAGCAAAGCTTCATTTATTAGATCTAACTTCCTAAGTAGTCTAATTTCCTAAAGGTAGTTCCCTCCTTCCTTTCCCACAATAACCTCATCAGAAACTAAATTAATAGAAAGAACAGAAGGAACCAGAGAAGGGCAGAGAAGATCAAGAGTACATATGCTCAAAACCACCTTAACTTGAAGTATACACATGCCTAAATCAAGAGGGTTCACCTGGGAGCAGCGTTCAAAAGGCGACATCCAAGTCGCCTCTCAGCTGAAACCTAGATAACTCATATGAAACTGATCTTGAGGTTTTGCTCATTGAAGTTTGCTAATTGAAAGGAAATACATGAAGATATCAGAACCAAGGATCTTTCTCTATTTTGGAATTCATTGTCCTTACTGAGAAAAGAAGAACCAATGTTAGAATCGTAATCTATTAGTGTCAAGAGCAACGTTTTAGAATATCAGGTCTTCCCACTGCTGCAAAGCTAGAACTGGGAGTGTTCTTGTGTTTGCTCATTCCTTACCCTGGCGATTCACGAGTCGGTCAGGCCGTGCGGGGAGCCCTGGTCCTGCCGGCTCTTGTTGACTGCGAGGTGTCTGCTCCACTTTGTCCTAAAAAAAAAAAAAGGACCACAGCAGAAAGGCCGTGAGTTCACAAGCAGCATCCCACACTTTTCAACACCCAGCTTCCCCAGCATTTCCTTTCTTCCTCAATTCCTTACTTCCTTTCCACTTATCTACTTCATCCGTTTTCAATGATAGTTGTTGAACATAA
Organism: Alouatta caraya; assembly: GCA_963575295.1. Classification (NCBI taxonomy): domain Eukaryota; kingdom Metazoa; phylum Chordata; class Mammalia; order Primates; family Atelidae; genus Alouatta; species Alouatta caraya. Next base: position 16,721 of record CAUYUD010001881.1, on the reverse strand, counting down.
GACTGATTAAGGGAAGTGAATCATGAAAAGGTGCAAGCTGTTCAGCATGGGAGTTAAAAGTTACTTCTGTGTTTGGGCTTAAATAGCTTTCCCCATATAAAAATTCAGAGAGAATTACTGCCAACTGCTTGATTTAGGCAGTGAATATAAGCAATTAACACTCCGTGAAGCACATGCATTTTCTGTAACAACTACAGGTAATCAAGCGTTGGGCGTTCTGTTACCCAGGACAGAAACATCTAGAGAGTGCTTTATAAGTGGTTCCTTCCACAAAGTGTAAGGAGCTCGGTGGCATTTTTTTAGTTATTAGTATGAGAACAACACTTTTAGGCAAAATGTAAAACAGCAATATTATGACCCTCAGCCCACAGTTCGAGAAACACACCTGCATGGGACTAGAAGCCAATGAAAGATACATTCAAATGTGGGGAAAGAAAATGTGCCTTTTTCTTTCTCCGCATCTTGGGGTGCGGAGATGTCCGTTTTCTCTTACAGATTTATAGAATCTTTGAAATCTTTATGATGCATATGTACTACTATTCTGTAATTAGAAAGGTTTGAACTGTGCCAAAAGTCCAAGATCTGCACCAAAACTACTATTAACATATATATTGTCACAAATATCATAGCTGACATCAGCAAATTCCCTCCTATTGATGCAAAAGAGACCTTCCAGATTGCAAACTGAAGCACATGAAACATCTGGCATGCAAGGTGCTCTGACGGCCAACATGCACACAGAGTTCCCTCTGCCAAGCAGGGCTCCTGCCACAGAGGCGGCCACTGAGGCACGGGAAGGTGAGTTACTACCCTCAAAACCCTCATTACCCAGTGGGTCCCGGCTGTTCTGGGTTTTGAGCTACAGGGTCCACGCTCCTTCCCACCATTTTGCAGTGCCCAAACTGCCCAAGAAACTCAGAAAAGCACATTGATTTCAACAAGGCGCCCAAGCAGCAGGCCCTGGGAATGTGATTGACTCTTAATTGCCTGATTGCTTCCCAGCAAGCGCCTTCTCTGCCCAGAGCCCTCCTTGCTCACGCATGAAATGTGATGGACGCTCACTTCTCTGCTGCGTGCACACTGACCTGGGAGCAAACAGGTTTAGGTCTGGTCAAGGCTGTGCTTCACGGGCCACTCACAATGAGGGGAGGCACAGGGCAGCCCAGGGTACAGACTCCAGCAGGGTCAGCTCACCCACATCTATCACTTAGAAGGAGGATGCTTGTTCCCTGGGAGGCAAGTTCACACCTTCCTCCAGAATATCTGGAGAAAACAAAATAAAACGAACAAAGCCCTAAGGAAGGGAGACATCTTCACCAGCTTCTCTCTTTCCCCACTTTCGAAAGAAATAGCTTTCTTTTATTTTTTAATCATAGATGTAAAACTCGCTAATTATAAAAATCTGTATTTTCTGTATGTTAAAAAAATGAAGAAAAAATTAAAATGGAACCTCTCTTATTTCAGAATAACAAAAACAAAAACTACCACATGCATCTATGCAATGTTTAGATTACTTATAGAGAACATGTATAGTCTACTTGAGTCACATGAGAATTACAAATATTCCTGATAAAAATCGAATCATAATCATCTTCCTCATATTGTGTTTTAAAATCGTTTTTGAAATTTTTTAGTTCAACAATCATCATCTCTCTCGGCACTCTAGCATAGCCCACCAAGTACATCCATGGTGTAATTCATTTCACCAATATCCTACTGACAAACATACAGGCTGTTGGAAATGTAAGCTTTTGACTAAGAAAGAGGGGAAGGACTATTTAGAGCACATGGTGTCTGGGAGGAAAGGGTAAGGTCCCCAAGAACCCCAGCAAGAGGCGCTGAGGAGGGAGCTGGGCTCCCCTGGCCATCGGAGAGGGCAGTATCTCCCAGCCCAGCCCCTCAAGTTCAGCCATCCCCCATCTAGTTTTTGCAATTCCACAGCCAACATTTCCCACCCAGCCTGCTCTTTACCATCTCAGAGAAATATTTTTCCTCTTTTCCGAATTTTACAACAATCCATGCAAAGAAAATTTTTATATAAATATCTAACCTAGGCCAGGCACAATGAGTCACACCTGTAATCCCAGCACTTTGGGAGGCCAAGGCAGTGGATCACAAGGTCAGGAGTTTGAGACCGGCCTGACCAACATAGTGAATCCCGTCTCTATTAAAAATATAAAAATTAGCCGGGCGTGGTGGCACGTGCCTGTAGTCCCAGGTACCCGGGAGGCTGAAGCAGGAGAACTGCTTGAACCCGGGAGGCAGAGATTGCAGTGACTAATAAATAAATAAATAACCTAGAGTAGATATAAAATTAGCCTAAAACCTACAACCGTGGGATAACAGCGTTTCCTGGTCTTTGCCCCTTTGTTGGGCATAACTAGACACTGTTGAAATCAGATTGTGTAAACAATTCCGTGTTTTCCTGTCCCTGTCTTCAACTATTTTAAAACTTTGGTAAATATCTTTTTTTTTTTTTTCATATTCTGAACTACTCTAGTAGACACTCTGCAGTTGTTTTCAACTTTTAGACCGCATAAATAACGATCAAATAAATACCTTCGAGCACAAAACTCTGTCCACATTTCTGATTATTTGCTTAGGATCCCTAGAAGTAGAAGGACTAGGCCAGAGGTCATGTGCGCTTTTTCAAGATTCCAGATACACACAGTCAAACTCTTCTTCACACATTCACCCTTCTACCCGGAGTGGAGGCAACCGCCTCTTTCATAACTCCCAAGCCAGCCAGGGACTGTTTATTTTTCTGGAATTTTTTTCTGGCTAATTCCAGAGGTAAGCAGTGGCCCCACCCTGTGGTTTTAATATGCAGGTCTATAATGCTGAGGTTGAACATTTTTCATAAGCAAATTAGCCCTTTGTATTTCTTCTTTGGGGCTATCCTTTAAAAGGTCAGCTAGACAAGTTCCTGAGGCCCACGGGCTTCCAAATCAAAAATGTCAATGAATGAATCACAACCCCGACACTCATCAGCTAAGGGTTTGGGGCCAGTTACCTGGATTCCCTGAGTCAATCTGCTCATCTGTTTATGATGGAAAACCTCAAGCCAGGCTGAGCCCTGGGTGAGCGCCCATCCCTGGTGGCCCACCAGCCTCCTGGACCATTGTCACTGAACACTGACTTGCTTCTACTTCTCCCGTGATGAGCTCTTTATGCAGTAAGCAAGTCAGTTCATTCACATTTGTAGCAAATGTTCTTCCAATCTTGCTTGTCTTTACATTTTTGATTCTTAAAGGTATAATTCAGTGTAGTCAAGTTTATTGACTTTATCTTTTTGGCTCATTATTTTAAGCTTGAAAATTACTTTCAGCCTCTGTCAAGAAAACTGAAAAACCTTCATTTGTGTTTTACTCTGATTTCCCTTCTGACTTCATGTATTCCTTTCTCCTCTTCCTGACAGTTATTTTGTGGGACAGCAAAAGGGGAGAAAAATACGATGACTCCTTCCCCACAAGAAAGTGGCTGACCAGTTCTACCAGGACCACATAACACCCAGGCCTTCTTTTTGTCTGATTTGGGAGGTCACTCTGCTCACGTGTTACAATCTTACACACATCCAAGTGTTTCTCAGCCAACTTCTCGCCGGTTCCACAGAGCTGCCCACTCCCAGGCCGGCAAGCCACATTTTCCATTCTCACAGCCTGCCAGCGTGTTTTCTCATCAGCAGAACATTTCCCCTCTTGCTTCTTTTATATGAATTCCTTAGTCATTTTCTTCCAAGCAAATATGAAAATAGTTTCGAAGTTTGCTTAAATGACTAAAACATCTCATCTGAAATATTTACTGCTATGTATCTAATTACCTCGCACTGCTAATACGAATGTTGCTATTGGGCTGATCCCACAGACACTGTGAGACTATATATCAAGAAGATATGCTACCCCATCTATGTCAAAGGGTGGGTGGGACCAGCCTCCAGATCACCCAGGGCCTGCACAGCCCTGCTCCAGGCCTGTCCCGTGAGGAGCAAGGCCCTGCAGGTGAACAAGCACCTTGGGGACTTCCTGTGCACTGTGAGGCCCATTCCTCGGACAGATAGATGACTGCTTTGCCTGAGACCTCCCCTTTTAAATGCCAACCAGGCTCCACTAAGACATGATTTTAGAAGACAAATAATTTGCAAACCTAATTTAAGGCAACTATCTAAATAGTGTCACCAGATTCACAAATACAAATACAGGATGTTCAATCAAATTTGAATTTCAGATTAATAACTAATAATTTTTTGGCATAAATACGTCCCAAATATTTCATGAGACTTATCCTAAAAATGTATTTGTAGCTTATCTATAATTTAACTGTGGATACTGTATTTTATCTTGCAACTCTCTCAAGCATTGTTAAAATCTGACAGGCTTGCATGACAAATTATGGCAGTAAGAACAAAATTTCAACAAGTGGCTCATTTGTTTACGAAATTCCAAGGTCAAAAAAGAAATGTACCTTCTTTAATTCAACAGACAGACGCTTCAGACATGAAGTCTGTTCTCTTGCGAAGCCACAGAAGATTTCATGGTATGACAAATGATGGTAATTGTAAAATAAAGCCAAAACACAAAACGCAGCAGGGAAAAGTTAGCCACTGTGGCATTACAGAGCTCATCCTGACAGAGCTGGAAAGTCAGGGGCAAATGTCTACCCACCACTCACAGGCAGACAGTGGCGCTCTGCCAGGTGCCGGGTGATGAACACAGGGACAAGAATAAAAAGTTTATCATCATGCTAGTGTGGTTTCCCCTCCAGGTTACTTTTGTTTTTCTGTGTGTCTGTTTCCCAGCCTCGCCCACTGGGGGAAGGACTGGGCAGGGAGTGGGGGAGGCCCTGTGAGTCTGTCCTTAATCACTACGCTGTCTACCTCTAGGGGAAGGTGGAACGATGGGACAGGGCAGCCAAGCTCCTTAATTAAAGTCCCACAGGTCACTTCACTTATGCTGAACCTTCCCAAATCCATATGCTTTAGAAAAACTTGCCAAAATCAAATAAGCCCATCCAGCAGATCAGGGCAGAACCACCACCTTCATCAAGATGAACGTGAGAAGCCCTCCCTCTCCTGGGGTGACCCAGTCCCAGGCCCTGTGCTGAGCCAGCTCCTGTAACAGAGCCCTCCAGTGGGTGAGGAGAATGGTTTCTGTCTGCTCCTCCGTCCTGTTCCGGGCAGCCAGCCTGCCTGGGCTGCATCGACCAATAGCTGGTCCTCTGGCCCCAGGTGGTGGGCGGCCAATGGAGCCAGGCCAGGCAGGAACGTGGCCTGGGAGGCCAGCTGGGCTGTTCCTTCCATAAGCCGGTTGCACAAATGCTCCCTGGCCTGACTACCTCAGGCTTCTTGCTGGCCCCAGGCTGGAACCCACACTCAGCTGCTTTCTCCAGACCCCTCCAGATCCTCCATTAAACTCCTTTTTTTTTTTTTTTTTTTTTTTTTTTTTGCCCCCACTACCCTCTGGAGGGTGCTGGCTGCAAACTGCGGAGACCCTGGCTAACAGAGGCAGGTGGCTTAACTTCCCTCACTCTGTGGATGAAGGGCCGCAGGTTTCAAAGAATACACATAAAAAGTGACTCATGGGCGGAAGAAAGTGGTGAGCTGTGCTGTGGACTCCGTGGGCATGCCTGCTGGGTACCAGGTGGCCTGGTGTGGCCAGTCCTCACCTGGGAGAACATGGCAGAAATGCAGGCTCCCAGGCCCCAGCCAGACCTGCTGAATCAGGCCTGCGATGGGGGACCCGGGTGTCTACGTGTGAACTGCCCTTCCTAATGTAACGCAGCTCATTACCTCCATGGAATTCGAGGACCCACCAACCCAGCTGGTTTTCCTCAATTCCAAAGCAACTGCTACGTGCCTCTCACAGGACTCGGCCCTGGATGCTCACTATGTAGAATGTTCTCTGCCCCACCCACCATGCACATCCCATAAACCCATCCTCAAGGCCCATCCTTTTGGCACCTCTCTGACAGCCCCAATGAAAAGTTTATCTCCTCAGACATTTCCCTGCAGCTCTGCTTCATTTCCAAGCAGGAAGTAACAAGGGCGAATGGATGGGTGCCCTTCTCTCCCCAGAAATAGGCTCCCTTGACTCATCCTCACAACCCTGGCACACAGCCCAGCCTCATCCCAAGATCTGGGGCAGGGATGCCTCTGCCTCCCTGTGAGGATGGATGGACAAGAATGCCCCATCACCCACCTTTCACAGCCCAGGCTTCAGCAAACAGCATCACAAGGAAGCCTGGGCCTAAAGTGGTAGGGAAACCCCTTCCACCAGTCACTGGTGCTCTGTTTCCACTAGAGCATCGAATGCACTCTTGCCTCTGCTGGGTGCCAACCAGTGTAAGATGCAAAGGAGGAACTGGCCCAGGAGAATCAGGGGACGCTGTTCACTGGGGATTCAGGCAGTTTTCTTATCTAAAAAGTGGGAGCAACGCACGGCCAGAGGGGCAGCGGGAAAACTGGATGGGAGGAGAGCAGTGCCATCCTCAGTGTGTGGGCACTGTGGCTTCGCTACTTTTGGGGCTTTGGGACCTGGACTGAGCCACTACTGGCTTCCCTGCTCCTCAACTTGCAGATGGCCTATCGTGGGATTTCACCTGGTGACGATGTGTCTATCTTTCCCAGCTACTCGGGAGGCTAACGTGGGAGGATCACTTGAGCCTAGGAGTTCAAGACCAGACTAGACAACATAATGAACCTTAACTCAAAACCAAAACAGAGTTAAGCCATCTTTAATTTTTTTAATGATATTTGAGATTATTTTATACAATCCTGTCACTTAAATGACTTCAATCATTTAAATGAGTTCTATTAAATAGGAGTGTAATTCGAAGAAACAAAAAAAAAAGAGCAGGCCAGATGCTGGCTCAGGTCCCAGGCCCCCACATGCTGGTTAGTCCTGGCTGAGGGCAACGGCCTTACCTTCGGGGCATCGATCTCCACACCTTCCTGGGGCAGAATGGCCTCTTCATAGGTCACTTCTGAGGTTCAAATTAAAATAACATAAACAAAGGGCTTGCCCAGAAACTAAAGCTACAGGGCGTTCAACAGACAGCGGACACTGACCTCACTACTGAGCACAGGGCCGGCAGCCTGCGCATGAGGTCTTTCTCTCCCCCTCTGTCTACAGCGGGTGTCACGTGGCGGTGTCCTCAGCCTGCCCTGTGCACAATATTTTCAGGACCCAGAGAACGGCACAGAAGGCACACTTAATAACTCCACTAAGGTAAACAAAGACCAATGCCACAGAGAACAGAATGACAGGGAGTCGAAACGTCTTCCACCTGGGAGAATGCCCAATCAAAACCTACAGGCTTAATAGGGATCAACTTTAAACACTACAGGTATGCAAAACAACCAACCAAATTAAAACAAACAAACAAAAGCAACAGATGAGGACAGCGGATGAAAATCGCTCCTGAGGGTGCAGTTAGTTAGCTCCCAGTCCTCTGCCACCCCACAAAACCCTCTCCTGCAGCTAGCCTCACAGATTTTTGGTGTAGAGGCAAAGGAGAAGACACAATCCTACACAACCCAGCCGCTGGGTCCCAGAGCTCCCTGGGGCCTTCCTGTAGGCAGTTTCCCAAACCCCTCCTGCCCGCCCGGGGCATCAGCTGAGACGGGTGGGGCACATTGCTGGAGTCCACCCAAGGGCGCTGAGTCTGCAGATGAACATGTGAAATGCAACAGGCATGGGGCTTGTCATTTCACACAAGATGCACTTAAAGAAGTGAAATGTTTCAAACTGCGAGCCCATTAGGCGATTGTGGCTGGAGTGATGAGTGACTACCTGTGTCACCTGCATTCTGAAAGTGGAGGCATCATGCACATTCCAACGCCTGATATCCCCTCTACCAACCGCACATAAGCCTGCTCTAGAACTTTCAACACATGCAAGCCGTCAGATACAGTGTAGTTACAGATTTCACAACCACCAGTCTCCCTCAGCCATGTAACTACACTTTTATTAAATAATAACATAAAAATGGCAGGGCTTCTCTACGCATATAGTTCCTGGGTACCAGATACAGCACTAGACAGTTTACATGCATTCCCGCTTAAATTCTGTCTTTAATGGGTGCTGCGGGTACCTCATTCTTACAGATAAGAAAAAAGGAGGGCAGCAGCTTGCCCAGCGCGTCACATCTCATGACCGTGGGTGTGAGGCCCACTGGGGCTGAGTCACAGAACAAGTCCTTAACAACTGAGCTACGGATAACGACAAAATCTGCCACTCAGAGAAATTCCTAAAACATGCAGAAACTCCACGAGGCTGAAAATCAATTCCTAAAACATCAGTGAACTTGGTAAAAGCTGCAGTATCAGCCCTCCAATTCTGCCAGTTGCAAGGTGTGCAAAACTAGTCCCTCAAGTGGAAATAACCCTCATCATAAATGAGCCAGAGCCATTTTTCCCCTTTGAAATGACATTTGCATGTTACACTTTATGTCTACGCAAGAGGAAAGGGAGCAAGAGGTTTTCAACCAGAGATTTCAGTCAAACTGATCTTTAAACCAAAACAAGAGCTGCTTCCAAAAGCCTGAGATGGGGGAAAAGAAAACTCAGCAAGCCAGCTGTCCCGTATCAAAGAGTAGGGATGCTCTTTGCTTACAATTGTATTCATACAGGCTGCTGAGTCCGATGTGAAAATATCCGGACCAGCCCTGGTCAAAGTACAAAACAACTTTTCTCCCAAATGGTAAGAATGCCTGGCCAGGAAGGGAAAATGCCACCACATAAAAAATGATCACATTTTCACTAAAATCACATAGCCTAAAAAGACACAGATCAGTGGCTTGTACTCCACCCATATTCAGGCACTTATTTCCACAAAACTACCTCCAAGTGCAGCAATTCTTGAATTAAAAACAAAAGTGGCGCATGAGCTGCCTCACTGTAACCGCCCACTCTGCAGCGTTCAGCACAGAAACACCACATCAATTCCGGCTATTCACGGTGGCGGGGGGTGGGGGTGTCTAGCAACCATTTACTTTTTAAAACTGCTTTATTGAGATGTGTTACATAACATAAATTTCATCTGTTGGAAGTATACAAACCAGTGAATGTTGGTATAATTAAGGATCTGTACAACCATCACCACAATCTAATTTTAGAACATTTCCATCACCCTACCAAGAAACCTCCTGCCCAGAGCCTGTCAATCTTGACAAATGGTTTTCCCAAAATAAAACGCCTTTGCCAAGTCAGTTTTGTTCCTGTTTTTGGATCCGGTATCCCCACATCAATGAGGCATTTTGGCCAAAAGGGAGACAGCACTAGCTCTAGAATTTCTACGGAAGAGTAGCTACGTGACCTTGGGGAGACATTAAACCGCCCTGTGTGAGGATAACCTCCAAGGACTACTGAAGATTTAGTGTGATCACACATGGAAAGCAAGGCTCGGTAAATCTCAGCTGCTATTTTTACTACTACCACTACTGCCCCTGCTACCACTGTCTCCTCCTCCTCTGCTGTCACTACCTCCCCTCCCAACACTTCCACCAGCACTCCACCCCTTCCCACCGCCTCCTTCCACCACCTTCACCTCCTCTACCACCCCCACCATCACTTTACTACCACTTCCACCATCACCTCCAGCACTTCACCCATCTCCTCTACCATCTCCACCATCCCCTCCACCTCCTCTGCCAGCTCTATCACCTCCACATCCCCTCTACTTCCTCCATGACCTCCGCCTCCTCTCCCACCTCCATCCCTTCCACTTCCTCTCCCACTTCTATCACCTTCACTTCCTCCATCCTCACCTCCACCTCCTCCACCATCTCCATCCTTACCTCCACCATCACATCACCTCCACCTCCTCTACCACCTCCACCAACATTTCCACCACCTCCAGCATCACTTCCACCTCCTCCACCATAACCTCCACCTCCTCCATCCTCACCTCCACCTGTTCCACCATCACATCACCTCCACCTCCTCTACCACCTCCACCATCACCTCCACCATTTCCACCATCACCTCCATCTCTTCCTCCACCTCCACCCTCACCTCCAGCTCCTCCTCCTCCACTACCTATCCCTTCATCACCACTTCCACCCATTCCACCATCACCTCCACTCCTTCCCACCACCTTTTACCTCTTCCACCTCCATCACTTCCATTGCTATCATATCTACTTCCACTCTTCATTATCTATTTCCTCCTCCCCCTCCACCACCACCTCTACCATCATCTCTACCTCTTCTTCCCCTGCCTTCACCCCCTCCCACCACTTCCTCCACCCCTAACTTTAACAAAAAGGCAATTATTCAGACACCCAAATATCCACATGTATTAACATAATGTTAATTTGTTAGAATAGTCAGCATGTAGCAGTATCTTAATCGATTATGAGTTCTACAGTAACTTAACCGTCACAGAAATTAAAAGATCTAACTGTGGAATCCCCAAACTACCCACTTAATAATGCTGACAACACAATCTTTAAAGTATTACTAGAGGATCAGTGACCATGCAAGTTACGGTCAAATTATGTTTACAGACTTTAAATATAACTTGAAAACAAACAACAAACTTCCACATGGAATAAAACATGTTTCATTTCTGGCCCCAGGATATTCTAGCCAACCATGACTCAAAGTTCTGGAAAAGTGGGAGAGATTACCACCTTCCCTCCCTGAACATTTCCTAGTCCTGTCATTTGCCCCTTGCCGGTCACTGATAATCACTGCATACGCTGAGCTTCAGGAGGCCTCAAAGGACCAGGTCCAAATGTCACCAACATGCCAAATCCCTTCAGGAGGTGAAGGGAATCCAGAGCCACCCAGCTCCATCGTGTGCACACCCATCCACGTGTGCATGGCCAGACCCCAGATAAAAAGGACCGAGTCAAAAAGCCATAATTATCAAAAGGCAGTGTGGCACGCTAAGGAGAGCACAGCTGTTTGGTGCACTGGCTATGGGGACAACCCCTTACCATCTCTGAGCTTCAATTTCCTTGTCTAAAACAGGGAGCGTAACCCTGAGCCCTCCCAGGTGAGGTGCACAAAGCCATCGCAATTGTGCTGAACCCATCTTCTTCTGCTTCAAGCCTCTCATTTTCTCTCTGGGTCTCACAACTCCTGCAATCTGTACCCTAAAACCAGAGAACCAAACCATGTGCAGTTGTGAGAATGAGCAGCCCAAGCCAGGGTTGCCTTCCCAGCAGATCAGGGCCGCAAAAGACACATGACACACCCACACTCTTTCTCCAAGAGCAGAAGGAAGAAAGAAATCTCTTCCTTGAACTTTCTCAACAATAATCTCAGAATTTGGAAACGATTGTCATTGTCTTGACTGACCAGGAAAAGGCCCCAGGGTAATCCTTGGTGGTGGCTTTTCCTCATTTCTAACTCCCTCCCGCAGGCGGAGGGTTGCCAAGGGTAAATGGCAGCCAGTGCCAAGAATATGGAGGCAGAATGAGGTAGGCTAGATCTGGCCTGGAGTTCCAGCCTGGGCCCCCGCGGCACACCTGAACCAGGTGTGGCAGCCCTTTGGAGGGCAGGTGCGAGCTGGAGCAGGAAAGGACACAGAACAGCTTCCAGGTATAAGTGGAAGGGCCAGGCTGGCAGGGCAAGAGGAAGGCGGTTCAAGGTGATGCTTCCCAGAGGCATGTCTTCCACGGAGCTTTGGGTATAGCTCGTTTTATTCATAAAAATGAATAAACAGCACAGATCCCAGGGCTCAGGAAACTCAATCCCTCTGCCAAAGAGCGACTTTTCCCTGTAAGACCAAACTCGAACAGCCCTTACAGCAGGAAGAACTGTAGATCCCAACCTTGCTGTGGCCACGAGGAACAGCTCGCCTCGCCCTTGCTGTGGCCACTAGGAACAGTTCGCCTCGCTCCTGCATGGCCTCCAGGAAAAGTTCGCCTTGCTCTTGCTGTGGCCATGAGGAACAGTTCACCTCGCCCTTGCGTGGCCATGAGGAACAGTTCACCTCGCCCTTGCATGGCCGCGAGGAACAGTTCACCTCGCCCTTGCGTGGCCACGAGGAACAGTTCACCTCGCCCTTGCTGTGGCTGCAAGAAGCAGTTCACCTCGCCCTTGTGTGGCCTCAAGGAACAGCTCACCTTGCCCTTCAGGTATGAACAATCTCATTGTGGCATGAGCTATATGTTTACAAACTGCCACTGTGACAATGATTCTGAGCAAATAACCTCACTCTCTGTTCCTATTTCCTCACTAATAAAATTACGTTTTTGGACCATGTGATGTCTAAATTTCTTCTGAGTCCTAAGGCTGAGTCTGCACATTCCACAAAAATGTTCCAAAGTAAATCTATTCCTAGAACCATGGTTAAAATAATATTATGGGTGACTTCTGACCTTCTGGCCAATATGGAATATAAAGGATTAGCTGTACCCTCTGTCCTTAAATAACTAAAACAGAAACAGTTTTCATACATTTGACAACAGGCAGCATGGGACAGAGATTCCTAAGACAGGACCCACATGACGCAGCCCTACCCGTGCCCACTCACTGGCTGGAGAGAGCTTCCGAGCTGCAGTGCACGGAGGGGTATCTCCCTTCCAGGCAGAGCCTGGGGTTGTCCTAAGGAGACAGACTTTAGCACTCAGGAAGGTCAAGGCAGAAAGAAGGGCACTCAAGAGAGGGGGCTCCCCACACATCTCCAGCTGAGGATTAATGATGCATGCATGTAAGGAAAACACGAAGGCCGGGGAAGAACCACCAGAAAGAAGCAGGCAGAGCCATCTGGAGAGAAGTGTGTTCCCACCAACCAAATGGAAAATCTCCTTATGCATGGGACACAAGAGCCATGAGAAGAGTCCTGCCTCAACGGTGGGGGCAAATTAGCCCTGAACTAAAAGTGACTCTGGGCCCAGCTAACAAAGCTCGTAAGTCAGCCTCAAAAGGGTCATAACTATTTCCAAGAAGCTTGTTTCCAGAATAAAGCCCAAAATATTTAAAAGAATAGCCTCTCCCAAAAAAACAGCCAGCACCCAACCAGGTGAAATTTACAATGTCTGCTATCGAAAGAAAAAGTACCAAGCATGAAAAGAAAATAAAACCCGTAACGATAAGGGAAATCAGCCAAGAGAAATAGAATCAGAAATGTCCAAGATGATGGAAATAGAAGGTGGTATGTTTTTATTATTATTATACTTTAAGTTCTGGGATACATGTGCAGAATGTGCAGGTTTGTTGCATAGGTATACATGCACCATGGTGGTTAGATGCACCCATCAACCTATCATCTACATTAGGTATTTCTCCTAATGCTTTCCCTCCCCTAGTCTCCCACTCCCCAACAGGCCCCAGTGTGTGATGCTCCCCTCCCTGTGTCCATGTGTTCTCATTGTTCAACACCCACTTATGAGTGAGAACATGTGGTGTTTGGTTTTCTGCTCTTGTGTCAGTTTGCAGAGAATGATGGTTTCTAGCTTTATCCATGTCCCTGCAAAGGACATGAATTCATCCTTTCTCATGACTGCATAGTATTCTCGGTTCCAAGTCTTTGCTATTGTGAACAGTGAGAAGGCAGTATGTTAAAACGATGAAGATAAATATGTCCTGTGCATTCAAGAAGGAAAAGCAAAGCAGGAGTGATAAGGAGAGAAGTGGAAGATATAAAAAGACCAAATTCAACCCTACAGATGAAAAGTGTAATACAGTAGATAAAAAATATGCAGGCAGGATTAATCACACACTGGACACCACACTTCTCTCCCCTCCCTCCATCCCCATGACCAATCTCCAAAGACACACTGCGAGGTTCCCTCACCCAAGAGCTGGAGTGGTCTGGAGAGGCCTAGGGTAGGAGTGCCCTGTGAAGACACAGTGATAGAAACTATCCAGAATGGTGGACAGAGAGAAAAGGAAGATGGAAAGATTATTAGAAACTACCTCCAAATCACATTGCCAGATGAGGGAAGCGGGGAAGGAACTCAGGTTTGGGATCAGAGAAAATAGAGGCTGCAGCCAGCACCTTCTGCTTTCCCACTGTTTGGCAGGACTACTTGTCAAAGTTTCCGAGCCTCAGTTTTATTGCAGGCAAATTTGGATCATACCCATTTCAAAAAGTTTGGTGGGAAAGCTGAGTGAGATGAGGTATAAAAAGTCCTGTCACAAAACACGTGCTAGGTCCTTTCTCAACCCTCAAGGAGACAGCCTCTCACTCTGTTGCAGCCTACCAACTGCAAGGCGGTGTCAAGGACAAAAACACAGCAAGTCTCACCCATCCTTTAACTCAGAGGTAGACCTACTCTTACGTATTTGAAACGCAGTTATAAGTGCAGTAGCTGGTTACTGCTTCAGCCTGAACCAACAGCAAGGGAGTCAGAGGCAACTGGGCTCCACCACAGAAAGCAGCTGCCACCATGTGCTCCTCATGCTGCCACCAAAAGGAGGGACACTCGCCCAAGAAGCTGGAAGAGTGTGTGTGCACATGCATGTCACAGTCACATATATACGTATACATACATATGTAACTTGAACCATGTGTGGAAACATAAGTAATACAAACTTACAATATACACAGACACGACAACAGGCCCCTCCTTATCCACCACTGAAGTTACAAAACGTTTATTTACCTAAATACTTTCTCCCTAAGTTAAGAACCTCGTTCGTGATCAGTAGACCTGAAGAGAGTATCTTCCTGTGTCCATATATCAACCAGGTGTTTAGATGGAAATGGATTTTTAGCACCACTTAGCCAAGGCCTCCTTCTCTGAAATGAGGTTCTTGGGGAAACCAGTCTCTGGACCCACGGAGATGCGATGGTCAGATACACAGACCTGTTCACCCTCGTTGACACCAGCTCCTGGAGGGACCCATGAGGCACAACCACAAGGCCATGGCCATGCTTTGTCGGACTCCACTCCAGACTGCTCAACATGCAGTAGGCCCAGTTCTGATCCCCCTAGGCGAAGACTCCTCTTTTACTCCAGGGGAGTCCAGCGAGCTCTGGGCGCCTAGCAAAGTGGGCAGGCCATGGACTCCGCCTGCCCACATGATTCCAGCACACAGACTAAGTGCCAGACAAAGATGGGACAGGGGATTCCCAAGCCAAGAGGCTTGTGGAACTGTGTCCAGCAGGAAAGAAGAAAGGGACGGGGATCCAAGCTCCCTCAAGTCAGGAAGCCCAGTGACCAGTTCAAGGGAGAATTAACACAGAGAGGGATATTGAGAAGGGAGACCAGTTGAGGGAATGGGAAGATGAGTTTGGTTTGAAATATCTTTCTTCTGAAATGCTGGCATTACCCTCACCTCCCTGAATGCCAGACAGCCATCTGGATGGGTTAGTTACCCATGTAGAAATCATGCAGCCTCCAACTCCTCCGTACCCACCTGCGAACTGCTTACCGCTCCTGATTATTCTGTCTTCTGCATCACTTCCACCTACGCTTTCTTCTCATGGCCACTGCAGCTCCCTCGGCTCAGGCTGCTCCGTGCCGCTTCCTGAGTGCACTGATGGAAATCAGTGACAGCTCACTCTCTCACACAAGGTCCCAGAGTATAGAACCCAGCGACTCTTGAGCCTGGGTCTTAAACCCTCACTCTACATCTAATAGTTCAGTCTTTAAGGATCAGAGATCTAACTTTAGTCCAAACTAATCTGTACATTAAGAGCAGGTTTCAAAAGCACATTAATACTCAGTTCACCAGGAGCCCAACGTAAGGCCCACGCATACTGAAACCGTAACCATCGAAACCCTGAGAGCAGAGATTGCCATTCACAGCTCTCAGGGTCAAGAAGGTTTTACTAAGCAGCAACAGGGGCCCTGCAATTACTGTCCAATGTCTAAGTTTGTCAAACCCCTCAAAATCTTCACCCAATAGTGACACAGTCACGGATAACCAATCACAGAGTTTCACAGACTTGGAGTATCCAACCCTCCTGGTCACACAAGCAGAAGAGAAATCTAGTTGATCTTCACAGAGACGGATCCATTCAACAAATATTTACCGAACAATTGTTCTATGCCCAGCACATGAGTGTTTAAAGCAACAATCCTGCCTTCATGGAGAGCTTATTTTATCTAAAGAAAACAGACAGCAAGCACTAAACATACCATTACTTGTTTATAATCTGAGAGTGCAGTGCTATGGAACAGAACAGAATAGGGCTGGATACACAGGGCGGAAACTGCAATTTACACAGAACACAAGGGAAGGCCTCACTGAGAAGGTGCCCAGGAGTCTACGGCCATACCACCCTGAATGCGCCCGATCTTGTCTGATCTCGGAAGCTAAGCAGGGTCGGGCCTGGTTAGTACTTGGATGGGAGACCGCCTGGGAATACCGGGTGCTGTAGACTTTAAAAATAAAAAAATTAAATCAATCAATCAATCAATCAAGGGGGCCCAGGAGTGAAGACCGCAAGGAGGAAGGGCCAGGCCCACAGGTGTCCTCTGACACCTACATGAAGCGGGGAAACAAGGCCAAAGAACATCATTGTGACCAGAGACAGAGAAGCCCCTGCAAAGGGACTTCATCTTAAGAGCAACCATCCTTTAAAGCTGAAAACCATCATTTTCAGCAAACTAACACCAGAACAGGAAATGAAACACCGCATGTTCTCACTCATAAGTGGCAGCTGACAATGAGAACACATGGACACAGGGAGGGGAACATGGTACACTGGGGCTTGTCAGGGGGTGGGGGGCTGGAGAAGGGATAGCATTGGGTAGGGGGATTGGGGAGGGATAGCATTAGGAGAAATACTTAATGTAGATGATGGGGGGATGGATTCAGTA
>CAUYUD010001871.1:0-13686 GCA_963575295.1 Alouatta caraya | reverse complement strand
CCAGCTACTCGGGAGGCTGAGGCAGGAGAATTGCTTGAACCCAGGAGGCGTAGGTTGCGGTGAGCCGAGATCGCGCCATTGCACTCCAGCCTGGGTAACAAGAGCGAAACTCCGTCTCAAAAAAAAAAAAAAAAAAAAAAAAAAAAAGACAAGAAACTAAGAAAAAGTTCAATAAATAGTAAAGTATTGTAAATATGCCAGATATTCCCCCAACTATGTCAATAATAATTTCAAGTATAAATGGTCTAAATACACCAGTTAAAACAGAATCTGACAAAGTGATTAAAAAACCAGACCCAACTCTATGTTGTCTACAAAAAACACATTCTCAATATAAGGACACAGATAGGATAAAAGTAAAAGGATGGAGAAAGATATGCCATACTAACACAAATTAAAAGAAAAATTAGTTGGCTTTATTAATGTCAGACAAAGAAGCCTTTTAACAAGAAATATTATAAGAGATAAAGATGGGTATTCCATAATAATAAATTGGTAAATCTTCCAATAAGACATGACCACTCTTTTTTATTTTTTTTTGAGACAAAGTCTCTCTCTGTCGCCAGGCTGGAGTGCAGTGGCGCTGTCGGCTCACTACAACCTTGCCCTCTCTGCCTCCTGGGTTCAAGTGACTCTCCTGCCTCAGCCTCCCGAGTAGCTGAGACTACAGGCACATGCCAACATGCCCAGCTAATTTTTTGTATTTTTAGTACAGATTGCGTTTCACCATATTGACCAGGATGGTCTCAATCTCTTGACCTCGTGGTCTACCTGCCTTGGCCTCCCAAAGTGCTGGGATTACAGGCATGAACCACCATGCCCGACTGACAATTCTTAATATGCTAGCACCTTGATGTGTATCCACATCAAAATACATAAGGCAAAAACTAATATAACTGGAAAGAAAAATAGAAAAACCACCATTATATGGTCATGTGTCACTTAAAGATTGAAGTATATTCTGAGAAGTACATTATTAGGCAATTTTGTCCTAATGCAAACATCATAGCATGTACTTACACAAACCTAGATGGTGTAGCCTTCCACACATCCAGGCTACATGGTATAGTCTATTGCTCCTGGGATGCAAACCTGTACAGCATGTTACTTTACTGAATACTTTAGGCAATAGTAACACAATGCTAAGTATTTGTGTGTCTAAGTATATTGAAACATAGAAAAGGTATAGTACAACTATGATATAAAAGACAAAAAATGGTATACCTGTATAGGGAAACTTACCATGAAGGAGCTTGCAGGACTGGACATTGCTTTGGGTGAGTTGGTGAGTGAGTAGTGAGTGAATGTGAACGCCTATGCCATTACACTGCTGTAGACTTTTTATGAACCGTACACTTAGGCTACACTAAATTTATTTTTAAATAGTTTTCTTCATCAATAATAAACTCTAGAATATTATAACTTTTTAACTTATTCATTTTGTAACTTTTTAAAAACTCTTTGATTCTTTTGTAATAACAGTGTAAAACACAAACATATTGTACAGCCGTACAAAAATATATTCTCTGAAATATTTAATTTTTTCTATTTTATTTCTACTTAATTTTATTTTTACCCTTTAAGTTAAAAAACTAAGACACAAAGACACACATTATCCTAGATCTATACAGGTTTAGGATCATCAATATCACCTCTTCTACCTCCACATCTCATCCTTCTAGAAGCACTTCAGGGCAACAATATGTATGGAGCTGTCATCTTCTACTATATCAATGTCTTATTCCACAATGGCTCCTGAAAGGCATGCATTAAACTGTTTTATTGTAAACTTATTTTTTTTAATATAAGTGGAAGTATACTTCAGAATAACAATGAATAGTATAATGCACACATAAATCGGGGACATTTGTTATCATTATTAAGTATTATGCAATTGGACTTCCTGTATGTTTATAACACTAGCAGCACAGTGAGTTTGTTTACACCAGCATCCACACAAACACATCAGTAATGCATCACACTACAAGTTTATGGTGGCTGTGTCATCACTGGACATTTTCAGTTTCATTATGCTCTTATCAGACGACTACTGTATATGTGGTCTGGCATTGTCCAAAACAACGTCATGTGCTGCCCGACTATAGAGACATCAACATACTTTTAACAGTAATTGAGAGATCCAGCAAGCAGAAATCAGTAAGGCTATAGTTGAACTAAACAGCATAATTAATCAACTGAATCTAATTGACATTTATGGAATACTTCATTTAACATCAGAATACACATTATTGTCAAGCTTACATGGAACATTCACCAAGATAGACCACATTTTGAGCCATAAAATACAGCTTAACAAGCCTATGAGATTAAAATCATTCTTAGATCACAATTAAATTAGACTAGAAATCAACAGAAAAAATGATCAGAAAATTCCACATTATTTGGAAATTAAACAATACACTTCTAAATAACGCATGGGTCAAAAATTGGTCTCAAGAAAAATGTAAAAAATATTTTAAACCAAATGAAAGTGAAAACATAACATGTCAAAATCTGTGGGATGCAGTAAAAACAGTGCCTCGATTGAAATTATAGCATGCAACGCACAGAATTAAAAAAATGAAAGATATAAGGTAAATAAAGCTTTCACCTTAGGAAGCTAGAGAAAGAAGAGAAAAATAAGTAAAACAAGCAGAAGAAAAAATAATCTTAATAATTGAAACAGAAATCAGCAAAATTTAAAATAAGAAAATAATGGAAACAATCAATGAAACCTAAAGCTAGTTCTTTTAAAAGGTCAATAAATTTGACAAAACTTTAACCAGGCTAACCAAGTAAAAAGAAGTGGAGACATAAACTATGAATATCAAAAATTAAACAGAGGCCATCACTACCGATGCCATGAACATTAAAGGTGGCTCACACCTGTAATCCCTGCACTTTGGAAGGCTGAGGTGGGCAGATCACAAGGTCAGGAGTTCGAGACCAGCCTGGCCAATACAGGGAAACCCCGTCTCTACTAAAAATACAAAAAAATTAACTGGGCATGGTGGTGGACACCTGTAGTCCCAGCTACCCGGGAGGCTAAGACAGGAGAATTACTTGAACCCAGGAGGCGGAGGTTACAATGAGCCAAGATCACACCACTGCACTCCAGCCTGGGCGACAGAGTGAGACTCCAACTCAAAAAAAAAAAAAATTATAAAGGAAAATTATGAGCAACTCTATAGCCACAAATTTGATAACTTAGATAAAATGAATCAATTTCTTACAAAACACAATTTACCAAAACTCACATAAGGGAAAATAGATAACCTGAGTAGGCTTATATTTATTAAATAAATTGAATCATTAATTAATAATTTTCCAAATCAGTAACCACCATATCAATATGTTTTCACTGCGAATTCTACCAAACATAAGAAAACATGATACCAATTTCTACAACCTCTTCAAGAAAATAGTACCAGAGGCAACTCATTTTATGAGGACAGCATTATCTAGTACCCAATATACTAGACTATATAAGACTTTATAGGAAAGGAAAACTATAGGCTAATAGTTTTCACAAACATCAGTGTAACCCCTCCAGTATATTAATGAATTCAATCCAACAATTTTATAAAAAGAATTCTATGCTAATACCAAATCGGATTTATTCCAGATGTGTAAGATTGGCTTAACATTTGAAAATCAATTACTGTAATTTATCACACTGGCAAGCTAAAGAACAAAATTATATAATCCTATCATTAGATGCAGAAAAATAATATTTGACAAAATCTAACACTTATTAATGATTTTAAAACTCTCAAATTAGAAATAAAGGGGATCTTCCTCATCTTGATAAAGAAAACCTACAACAACCTACATATAACATCATACTTAATTGTGAGAAGCTAGATGCTTTTCCTCCAAAATCAGGAGCAAGGCAAGAATGCCTCCTCCCACAACCCCTGTAAAACTTCATTCTGGAATTCCTAACTATTGGGGAAAAAAATGGGTATAAAGGTATGCACATTGTGAAGCATTAAATACAGTCACCTTTGTTTGCAGATACTATGATGGTATATATAAAAAATTTCAAGCAATGAATGAGAAAATTTTTGGAACTAATAAATTATTTTAGCAAGATTGCAAGAGACCAAATTGAAACACAAAAAGAAATCAATTGCCTCTCTGTATATCACCAATGAATTATTGGAATTTGAAATAAGAAGTGCAACAACGTTTACATAAGCTTCCCCAAAATTAAGTACTTAGGTATAAATCTAGCAAAGTACATAAAAGAACTATGTGAGGAAAACTATAAAACTTTGATGAAAGAAATGTAAGAAAATTTAAATAAATGGAGAGATAGTCTATGTCTGTGGATGAGAATATTCAAAGCCATAAAGATGAAAGTTCATTACAACTTGATCCTTGTTGTAAATATCAACAAAGTTATTCTAATGTTTGTGTGGAAAAGCAAGAGACTCAGAATAGCCAACAAAATACTGAAGAAGAAATATGCCATATGACTGACACCACCTGACTTTAAGACTTCCTATAAAGCTACAATAATCAAGATTGTGGTATCAGTGAAAGAATAGAAAATAGAACAATGGAACAGGAGAGAGACCCCAAAGAAAGGCCAAAACAAGTAGTCAACAGACCTTTGACAAAGGATCAAAGGCAACTGGAGAAAGGACAGTTTCTTCAAGAAATAGCTCCAGAACAATTGGAAAAAAAAAAAAAAAGAATCTAGACAAAGTTTACTCAAAATGAATAATAGACTTTAATGTAAAACATAGGCTCCCACAAAATAGATTACAGACCTAAATGTAAAACACAAACCTGTAAAATAGGAGAAAATCTAGGTGACCTTAGATTTGGATATGACTTTTTAGTTACACCAAAAGCACAATCCATGAAAGAAAAAACTGATAAGTTGTACTTCGCTAAAATTAAAAACCTCTATTATTCAAAAGATGGTGTTAAGAAGATGAAAAGACAAGTCACAGACCTGGAGAAAATATTTTCAAAACACGTATGTGATAAAGGATACAAAGAACTATCAAAATATGCTTTAAAGTTCAACAATAAGAAACAAGCAACTTAATCTTAAAAAAATCTCCAAAAGATCCGAACAGATACTTTACGTACATATCTGATACTTGTGAAGCAAGAGCAGTAGGATGAACCCCAGGCTGTAGAATATCTCAGCCAACCCAATGTGGAACTCCAAAGCAAAAAATATCTAATATAGGAGTAACATGTTGGGTAAATATGGCTGTAGTGCCTCTTCCATACTCAGGCATTGACTGGGAAAAGCCTAAAGAGAGTATGGCCTCGGTGTGAATGCTATGAGCCACCTCTAAGTTGCGTCAGCTAGAGGCTGTCGACTAATTATACTACTTGTAGCGGTTCTTTATTTTTTTGCAGGGAGATCTAAGCTAGGCATGTCTATGGCATTGAAGGGAGTACATTTTGTGTAGTTTTGTGTCCTAATTATCCTAGTTAAAATGTATGCCTTTAAAGAAGCCTGGTATCAAGTTATCTATTTAAATAGATAATAGTTTTCAGCAGGACAGTTCTTGACCTTTGATAAACCAAATGCAAGCTGGTTCCTAGTGCCATTTGCCAGACACTCTGAAAAACATCTCAGCCTTTGACAGACTTCCCTAATTCTGTTGCAGTTGGTAAGACAAAAGGCAAGAGGCAGAATAGTTTACCCCACACCCTGCATATGCCGCACAGCATTTCCCAACTTCAGGTGCAACTCAAAACTGACTATATTAAAGGTCACCTGGTAAACAGTCAGAGCAGCATACACAAAATTAGTATGTGTATCCTTCTATATCCAAAGAAGCTCACCAAGTCTTTTTCCTCTTTGATTAGTGACATAGGGTGCCATCATTAACATCTCTCTGTAGAAAATGTATCTTGATGTGCCCAACACCACTGAGCCCTTAGAAGAGTCACAAATGTAGTAAAATTCAGAGCATTTGCAAGATGTAAGTCCTTCTCCAGAATTAATGTTTTACTAAAGCATCTAGAGAAGTTTTTTCTTCTTTACCACCAGTAAAATTAGCTCTATTTTACCTACATAATGAACCTGCATTTTAGTTCTAGAATGTCAAAATGATAAAGGGCCCTCTAGACTATATAAGAATAGAGGGGTAAAGACTTGGCATATTCTTATGGCAATACACCTTATGGTAAGCTGTATTGCTGCCTTCCAAGTGAATCTATTTTGCTTCTGATTACATTTGCTAATGTGAATTAACAAAAGAAGCATTGCTAAGTTCATCATTATATATACCAAACCAGGGGCCCTGTTGACTTGCTGCAGCAAAGCTATCACATCTGATTCACCAACTTAATTTTTAGCAATTCTGCAATCATTCTCTAAAACCTAAGTGACTTTTGCACCAAACAGAGGTAAAGTGGGTTTATAATAGGAATCAGTACTCTGCTTCTTTTAAGTCTTTGATCATGGCAGTACTCTGAAATTCCCTCAGAGACATAGTATAACTGTTGGTTTATTTTTTTTAGAGAGAGGTGGGATTGGCTTTTATACTATAATGACTCACATTTCATGAGTCATAGTATTGATGTGAGGATTCTGCTAAATATGTGCTTTATTTATTTACACTATATACATACTAGATTTGGGGAAATAACCACATAATTTGTGAATGGTCATAAAGAATCCAGTGGAAGAAAAGAGGGGACCAAGAGTCCCCACATCCCCTGGGATTCCCATTGCCCTCACTCTATTATACTTTGGTGGTATTTGGGGTCACTGAAGATTAGTATTATTTCAGAGGCAGGACCTAATGATACCAGAAGTTCTGGGTACATTCCTTTACCCGATATATGTGGTAATGGCTATAAGCCCTTCAAGGAAAGGTTTAGAGGGAGAGTCATAGCCTATGCCAGCAGCTACTCAGTAAGGCAGCAAATCACACTGCCATGTGTGTACCTATGCAACAATCTTGCATGTTCTTCACATGTACCCCAAAACCTAAAATGCAAAAAAAATATATTTAAAAAAAAAAGATATTTTATGCCAGCCTCCTCTGGGAAGCTGAGGTCTGAAACTGGTAAAAGTATATGAATCCCTTAAGGAGACTCGATCTAGGTTTTGTCCACCAGATCTACAGACTTGCCTTATGTCACCAAATGCCTGATAGACTGGCCAATTATTTTATTCCTAGAGACCCCTTGAACAATTGAACATCATCACAGTTTCCCATGGGACATTTAATCTGCTGTCTGTGAAGCTCATTATGATCACTGCTCCAACCTTGTATCTGACAGTAAAGTGCATCCACCAGGCTTCTGCAATAAAAGGGATCACACAGTCAACAATAGAAGTTCCTTGAGATTTGGGGGTTCCATTTGCATAGCCTTGTCCATGTCTGCCCAGTATTGCCCTTTTGACTGCTTAGTGAGTCTCTGTTTCTCCACCACTGCCCTAAACTAAGTAGAAAGGACCTGGAAGTCTCTTCCAAGTGCTGGCTCTCTGCCTCCATTAATTAACTGGTGCTGAATCCCTGCCTTCATTAGAGTCAAGCCATTGGTTTGATCCTTAATCATATTAGCCCTGAAACTTGAGGAGATGAGGAATTCAACAAAAGCTGAAATAGGAGCTTTCTCATTTTCCACTCATGTTCTGAATTAGTATTCAATGTCATCAGTTTGTTATTTTAGCTGTATACACTATGCAGGGTCATGTGACAGGTGACCATTCAGCCTTTATAATCGTTGTTGCAATAGAGACTAATTTATAAACCAGCTGATTCCTACCACCTTACATTCCTCATGGACTTCCTTCTACAACACTGTTCGTAATGATTTAAATAATGATGCTATCCCTTGCCTCAGATTACTGTTACGTTTCTCTCTAGTGAGCATGTTGGCCATGTGCTTCTTAGCTATATGAGAAACCAATCTCAGAATACCAATTTGAAGCTCTGTTTCCTGGGGCCACATATACTACCAAATACTGCTATCAACAAAAAAGAAGGCACTACAAATTGGTAATGTGGAGAGCTAAATAAAAGGATAACATACAACATAGAAGCAGGATTTGGGGAAATCAAATGATTGATGAAAATTTCTGGGAATAACAAAATGGGAAATTTTTACCACCCATAGCCAGAGCACATAATGGGAAATAGAGGTAGCATAACCCAGAATCAACTATACTCTTGGAAAAGGGTCATCTGACAGGATTCCTAGCCATTAGAAGAGTAGTAAGAGTGAAATGGGAAAATCAGTTTCAAAATATCACCCTTCTTCTGCCCTCCAATCTCTTGCTGGAATCTTCCACTAGGAGATTGAAGCCAGAAATCAAGTGTTCTTCTATTTTTAAGTAAAATTTAGGTAATCATATTTTAATTCTATACCTGCTCAGAATGTTTTTTAGAATCAACTGAATTTAGGAGAATAGAATTTAAATCATATGGTTCAAAAAACAACCATAAAAAAGTCTTATAGTCAAAAGAAGTTTGATTTTCCCGAAAGATACATTTCTTTAATCTTTCAGAGACACATAATATGGTAGCCTTGATGATAAAGGAAGTTATTATCTAACACCACAGTATTCTAAAAGATAACATATATTAAGTTGTTTGAAAACATATTTTAGGCTTCGGTGCTAAAGGGATATTTCTGAATATATCAAATCCACATCCAAATTATAATTAGTTCATATTGTCATATGTGTGTGTGTGTATGTATATATATATTTTGAGACTGAGTTTCCCTCTTGTTGCTCAGGCTGGAGTACAATGTGCAATGGCGTGATTTCGGCTCACCACAACCTCTACCTCCCAGGTTCGAGTGATTCTTCTGCCTCAGCCTCCCGAGTAGCTGGGATTTCAGGCATGTGCCACCATGCCCAGCTAATTTTTTTGTATTTTTAGTAGAGACAGGGTTTCTCTATGTTGGTCAGGCTGGTCTGGGACTCCTGACCTCAAGTGATCTGCCCACCTCAGCCTCACAAAGTGCTGGGAATGCAGGAGTGAGCCACTATGTCTGACCTTGTTATAATATTAATACTAGAATTATTTTGTAATAAATACCCCTATGACTATTTTACTAGTTTCAGGATTACAACAAATATCAAAATAGCACATTACATAGGAAATGCTTCACCTCTGAATGTGTGAGACAGACAAATTGTTCTACACACACAAATCTCCTGATTTCAGTTCCTATATGCTCCCTCACCTATTTCTTCTTTTCACCTACCACAAACTTGCATGCATCTCCACTCCCACCCATACCCCATAGAAGTCTTTCCAGCTCAAGGAATGTGTGAAGAAAATAGTAAATTCCAAAAAGAGCTGTAATTCTGCTTGGTAAGGGTCAGGACTTTTGTTTCCCTGCAGAATTTTCATCTCTGGGAAATGAGAACCCATCATTCCACCTGACACATGAAGCAAAAATAAGATAAATAGAGGGAAAAATAAAATAGGCTGTAATAAACACCATCTTGAAAGAAACAAATAGCTGAAGAGATTAAATGTTTGTGTTATCTAGTATTGATCCTTTAAATATCTTATTGGAAAATAAAGAATGAAACTAAACAAATGTATTTTATTTCTATATTTAATTAGATTTAATTTTTCTGATTGAAAGATCTAGCATTCCTACTATACCATAGAGCTTGAAATTACTCTTTTGAAATTATTAATGATAACATTAAACATCCTAAAGCAATTCTTTTTAGTTAAGAGAAGTTTCGCAATTTTATTTAAGCTATTAGCAACGGTTTCATCAACTTGTGAAATTGTTAGGTTTAAATAATTAATTTGATTTAATATGTAGTTGGAAATGAGAAATTATTTTTCCAAAGTAGTCTGCAACAAAACTATTTTTGACAACATTCTTTTAGAAAATGAAACTACTCGCACATTGAGTCATTTATTCATTCATTAAACAAACGTTTACTAAGCGCTTAGCTATTTGCCAAAATTTGTATTACAGTGAACAACACAAAGGCTCTGCCCTAATGAAGTTTACATTCTACTAAGGGAGACAGACAATTAATCCATACACAAATTGATATATAATGACAGGTGCCAAGAAGAAAGTTAAGAGAAGTTAGGGAGGTAGAGTTATGAGGGTGGGTATTATTTTAGAAGTGTTGTTTATGAAGGCCTCTTGGAGAAGGACTCATTTAAAGAGAGGTTTGAATAAAGCGAGGGAACAAGTCATGAGGCTATCTGGAGAAGTGTCACTGACTGAGGGAACTACAGATGCCAAGACCCAGAGGCAAGCGAATGTAGGTGTTTCTGCTATTTTTATATACCTATAGTAGTGTTAGAAGGTAAAACTGCTTTCTAAAAAATTATGTGCTGAAATTAATCAGATTTAAAGAGAATTAATATTAAGAGTAAAATATGGTTTGGCTGTGTTGCCATCCAAATCTCATCTTGAATTGTAGTTCCCATTATCCCCATATGTTGTGGGAGGGACCCAGTGGGAGGTAATTTAACCATGGGGTTGATTACCCTTATGCTGTTCTCGTGATAGTGGGTGAGTTCTCATGAGATCTGATGGTTTTATAAGGAGCTTTTCCCTCTTTTGCTGGGCATTTCTCCTTGTTGTTACCATGTGAAGAAGGACGTGTTTGCTTTCCCTTCTGCCATGATTGTAAGTGTCCACAGGCCTGCCCAGTCATGCTGAACTGTGAACCAATTAAACCTATTTCCTTTATAAATTACCCAGTCTTGGATATGTCTTTATTAGCAATGTAAGAATGGATGAATACTGAGCAGATAACACTCAAGTTTTACAAGTTCAAAAGCAGAGAACATATGCAATTATGGGTACCACCAACTAGGTCACCCAGGTAGATAGTTAAGCATGACTGGTGCTACCACAATGTGAGTCTTTGAAATGCACATGAGCAATATATTGAAATCAGTTGGCAACTCTTAATATCGGAGCAAGGCTGGCAAGAGCTGAGAGAATGAGGAAGAAAATGCAGTTGTAAGAGCTTGAGATAGCCATTGAGTGGGCATAGAAGACACTCCAACCCACACAGCTGAGAGCTACTCAAGGCTGGGGGGTAAGGTGGCTGGCAGAGGGGCCTTGTTTTCTCTTAGAATGGATTCTTACTTCCAGTGCAGTAGATGATCAAAGGCTTATTTCTTCCCTGTGGAAGGGGTTATAACTCTTTTCTTGCCGTGTAGTTCCCTTTGCCTAGGAAAACAATCACATATAAGCGTAGTACAACTTTGCATTATGCTGACATCATTACCTTCCTCATCTATTAAAGAGAGGTGAATCTGCACTGCTGAAATATGTATTATAGAGAAAAATAATCTTGGTGAGTTTGTGGAAGAAAAATTGGGACAGTGTGCTTGGGTCAATGAGTGAGCAGAACTGCTAGAAAATTACATCAAATAAGGAGTTATGTAGCTAGAACCAAATCCTGTAAAACTTAGATATGGCAGCCAAGGCCAAATCAAACAGGCCTTAGGACTTTAGATTTTCCATCAGTGTTATAAGAAGCAATTGGAAGGTTATGAGCAGGGAATAAAATAATCTGTCTTCCATTTTAGAAGAAACACTGGCAGTTGTGCAGAGGATAGGACCTAGGAGTTGAGAAAGGGAAAGTGAAGTGTTAAGTAAGCAGCTATTCTGATGAGGGATTATTGTGGATTAAACATCACCTAGTCATGCTCATGGTAGTAAATGGTCAGATTGTGAATATACCATTAAAGATAGAGCTAGTAAGATTTTTTGATAGAATAGGTGTTTCTTGTTAGAAATAGAGAGAAGTCAAGTGTGACTACAAGGATTTTTCTTTTGCTCAATCCAAATGAATGTAGATATCATTTAAGAACATGGGATACACAGGAATAAGAGTATTTTAACAGAGATTAAAGAAGGAAGCAACAGTCTGATTTTGAACATATTAACATTGAAATACCTAAAAAAACTCAAGGCAGGATGCAGACTCCCAGATAAAGGAGAAAGGTTAGGTGAGACATATAAATCATTGCACCAGAAGCTTATGCATAGCAGTTGAAAACATGGAACTGGATGAAAACCTCTAAAGAGTAAGTATAAATACAGAAGATATCTCAGACAGACTGATTCCTGAGCCACATTATTATTATTATTATTATTATTATTGTTATTATTTTAAATCTAGACACTTGGCAAGGGTCCAGAGAAAGAGCCTGAGAATTAGTGAAAGACAGAGGACACTCAGAAGAGTAAGGGTATCACCAAATTGAAGCAAAGCACATGTTTTAAGACATAACAAATGTGATCAAGTGTGTCAAATGCTTTCAATAATATATAGAAGGTGAAGATTGACAATCAGTGAATCTAAGATGTGTAAGTCTTTGGGGTTCACAGCTGCATGATCTCAGTGAGGCAGTAGAGTGCAATGAGAATAGGATGGGAGAAGAAATAAAGTTGGCAAGTATAGACAACCATTGTGAGGCATGCAATATAAGACAAAATAAAAGTATGGCATGAAGCTGAAGGAAAATGTGAAGTAAAGAACTGTTTTAGTAAGATAGTAAATATTACAGCATGTTTTTGTGGCAGTGAAAATGGCCCAGAATAGAGTACCACTGGATGTAATAGCGGCAACAGATAAATGTGGGTGCAAACCAAATAAGTAAATGTAAAGAATGAGGATGAAGACACATGGTAAAATTACACACTGAGTAAACTACTAGGCTCAAACCACAGGCTATAAAAAGAGAACATTTTAGAACTATATAACTGGCCTCAAAAACAAGTTAGATCTTTCTAAGAGACGAAACAGAACAGAAACAAAAAATAGCACCAGGAGCAAGTTGTGAGCCTCCTGTACTCCAGAAACCAATAGAGGAAACTGAAAGTTAAGTCATCTTGAATAAGAGGGACTAAAAGTGCTCTGCACAGACCAGACCTCAGCTTACTTCTGGAACCTTTTTGTTACCCTGGTCCTACTTTTGAACAGGTTCTGGAAAAAAACAAGAAAGACCCCAGTAATTGGTTGGGTCTATGGCTTATATGAAACTCTGCTCTTAGGAAGAAAGAGGACATAGCGTGGCCACATGTCTAGAAACGGGGCAAACTCACCTTCTGGCAAACCAACGTAAGGAATATAAAAAACAGAACCAACAAAATCAACAATTTGGAAATAAATTTACTTTATATGACAAAAAATTAAATGGTTTTTGCAAAATACTCCAAATAATTATATTTAGAATCCTAGATGATAACAAGTATCTATGAAATATCTATTCAATCCTAAACACAATTTTAGGTGTCGGGGATAGCGCTGAACAAACAACACACACAAAAATTATTACCTTCACAAAACTTAAAATCCATGGATGAAATAATTGAAAAAAATTTATAAAAATATAGAAGTAAATGAAATAGAACAAAAAGAAATAAATCATAAGCATTCTTTTTTTTTTTTTTTTTTTTTTTTTTTTTTTTTTTTTTTTTTTTTTTTTTTTTTTTATATATTTTTTTTTTATTTTTTTTTTTTTTTTAAATATTAAAAAAAAAAAAAAAATAAAAAAAAAAAAAAAAAAAAAAAAAAAAAAAAAAAAAAAACCATTATTTTTTTTTTTTTTTTTTTTTTTTTTTTTTTTTTTTTTTTTTTTTTTTTTATATATATATACTTTTTATTGCATTTTAGGTTTGGGGGTACATGTGAAGAACATGCAAGATTGTTACATAGGTACACACATGGCAGTGTGATTTGCT
>CAUYUD010001863.1:0-22791 GCA_963575295.1 Alouatta caraya | reverse complement strand
CTGGGACTACAGGTGTGTGCCACCATGCCCAGCTAATTTTTGTATTTTTAGTAGAGACGGGGTTTCACCATGTTGACCAGGATGGTCTCGATCTCTTGATCTTGTGATTCACGCGCCTCAGCCTCCCAAAGTGCTGGGATTACAGGCGTGAGCCACCGCGCTTGGCCATGTCTCCCTTTTTTAATCTAGCTGGAGCTTCTGCAAGCGGATGCCGCCCAGGCCTCTGGCGACTTCTGAGATGCCCATGAGCAAATCTCTGGGCTGGAGCTCTGAGCCACAGGAAATTTAAATGTACAGCTTCATCCAGGCACCTCACTGCACAAATGGTTCCACAAACTTCCACTTCCCTCCACAGAGGCCGTATAAGCCATCAGAGTGCTGGCTTCACCTGGAAGGCTGTGCTTAACTGAGCAGGCATGACTTGGCTGTGATAGCCTGTTACCCCTCCATCTATTGGGAAAGGTGATATGAGGAACAGTCTCATTTTACAGAAGGACCAACTGAGGCACAGAGAAGTCGAGAAATTGCCCAAGACGCAGCACAGAGAGGGCTGAGGGGCTCAAATTCGGGACTGTGCCCAAGCCTGGGCTTAAAGCACCATCCTCACTCCCTTGCCTTTACCTTGTGTGAATTTTCCTGCAGGTGGTTGGGGAAGGATTTGGAGGGCTCCTTCTCTCTCTGAGGCTTCATGCCGTCCATGTGAGCACTGCTTAGCAGAGCAGGCTGTGGGCCATGCTGAAGGGCAGCCAGGGTGAGCCCCAAAATGGGTAATATGGTGTGGCTCGTGTCCCTCCCCAAATACCATGTCAAGTTGTAATCCCTAATATTGGGGGAGGGACTGGTGGAAGGTGATTGAATCCCAGGGGTGGATTTCCCCCTTGCTGTTCTCGTGATAGGGAGTGAGTTCGCACAAGACCCCGTTTGTTTGAAAGCAGGTAGCATGTCCCCCTTTGCTCACTCTCCTGCGGGCATGTGAAGACATGCCTGCTTCTGCCATGATTGTAAGTTTCGTGAGGCCTCCCAGCTAGGCTTCTGGTACAACCTGTGGAATTATGAGTCAACGAAACCTCTTTTCTTCATAATTACCCAGTCTCAGGTCGTTCTTGATAGCAGTGTGGTAATGGACTAATACAATGGGTCAGGAGCACCCAGAAGAGGGGGTGTGAGGATCTGGGAAATGGGGCAGAATACCCTAAACTGAAACCTTTGCACACTGTAGTGAGTCAAACTGTGTCTCCCAAAAAGATGTCCAAGTCCTAACCTGGGACCTCAAGCTGTGACCTTATCTGGAATGAGGGTCTTTGCAGACAAATTTAAGGTAAGGATCTCAAGATGAAATCATCCTGCATTATCATGGCCCCTAACGAGAAACAGAAGAGAAAAACTCACAAAGAAGTTTGCTCGTAGACAGAGGCAGAGACTGGAGCAATGCATCTCCAAGCCAAGGACCACGTGGGGCGAAGAGGCTGGAGGAGGCAGGACAGGCCCTCCCCTGCAGCCTTTGGAGGGAGCACAGCCCCACCCATACCTTGATTTTAGACGTGGGGGTCTCCAGAAATGCAAGACTCCATGGCTGCTGTTTTAGGCCCCCAGAAAGCACTCACTTGTTATATCAGATGCAGGACACTCATACAAACATACTCCAGGACTGGTGCTAAGGCGCTTCAAATTAAAGGAGTCCCCAGGGCAGGGTCAACACCAGGAAGCCAGGCTTGCAGGTTCAGAAGTAGGCCATCTCCCTCCCCCCACCTGGGCAGCCCCTGATGAAGGGGAAACAACCCCCAGACCCCTCACGGAGGCTTCCCGACAGAGAGAAAATGGCCAGGAGGATGTGGCTCCCATGGTGAATTTGGCTCAGGCTTGACGTCCTGGGCACTAGAAGGGTCACTTTGCCAGCTGTGCTCCCCGTGGTCCCTCATGTCTTCCTGCCTTGCCACTGGGTTGGGGCTGCTTTGCCAGATTAGGTGTGCGCAGATATTAGTCAGGAGCCCGGATCCCTCTACCTGCTGCTACCCATAGTCCTTTATCAGAGAGAGGAGATGGAGAGCAAAGAAAACTCTCAAAGCTGGGAGGTTCGGGGAGGGGGGCCCCAGATGGGTTTCTGGCACTGTGTTTTTTTTTTGGCTTCCATGAAGAAAATTAACTATTACAGTAGAAGCTGCATAAAACCTAAGTGAGGGGGGCTGTCACTCACCTCTCCTGCTTCCTGCCCTCACCCCACTCACCCTCCCACCCCACAATCCTTCGTCCCCACAGCCTAGAACCCAGGTTGTCCCCAAACCTTCTCCCTTGCAGTTCCCAGGTCCCCCCTCCAATCTGCCTCCAGGTGAGTCAGCAAAATTTCCCCGAACCCCACCCCAGACATTTCAATCCAATTCTTCCAACAAAAACCGTTCAGAAGCCTCCAACAACTTCCACTCCAAAATATTTTAAAATTTTGCATAATTGCCAATTAAGATCAGTTTTCATCATTCAATTATAGGTGAATATACCAATATACTTATTTGAAACCTGCACATGTGTGCTCGCATGCACACACACACACACACACACACACACACATTTTGAGTCTGGCCACCCGTAGACCCGATGGAGCGTCTCTGCTGGTGGACGTCGCATTCCAGATGCTGGATGGCAGGGGGTTCCAGCTCCAGGCGCGCACATGCATGGATGAAACCTCCATACTTTTGCACAAAAAAAGAAGAGTGATCTGGGCAGGAGAGAACTCAAGGGTTAAAGTCACGACGGGCGCGCCATTGTGGTGGGTGGCTGGCTCCCTCCTAGCCATTATTCAGCAGGGTCAGCATATTTCCATTCTCTAGCCAGCCCGCTCGTTAATTAATCACTCATTAGGCTAATCACAGCTATCTGGTTTCCCACTAGGGGGAAAGATGTTAGCACAGTGGAATGCCAAGCCCAAAATGCAACTAATGGGTCTGTGTGAAGGCAGAAAGAGCGAGCGTGGAACGATGGGACGTTTCTAATCCCCGACACACACACACACACACACACGCGCGTATAAGACAGAGGGTATGTATGTGCAGAAACCCTCTCAACATAGGTGCCAGACTCAAGGAGGTCAAAAGCCACCTGTGGCTGTGCAGATGCTGTGGGCTGCTCTCCTGCCCTCCTGCCCTCCTGCCGGGGAGAGTTAGGCAGAAAGGGAAAGAGGCCATTTCCAATTTCAATTCTAATCACTTCCTTTCTCAGGCTGTGAATTAAGGCCTGGGCTTGGAATAAGAGCTACTTTGGCAGTAGGAAGAATAAAAGGGGGAAAAACATTGGCGAGTAGAGGAGCACCTCCCTATAGATGTGAGGAGGCAAATGCCAAGGTATTGGCACAGATGTTCCCGTCGGAGCCATCCTGGGATGGGGACCCCAGGAAAACGAATCACCCAAAAATTCCAAGAGGAATTACAGGTTCATTCAGACACAGACCACCCCAACTTATGATTGTTTTGACTTTACGGTGGGCTTATCAGGGCAATAAATATATTTTCGACTTGGCGATCATTTCAACTTAAGATGGGTTTGTTGGGGTGTGACCCATCGTAATTCCAGGAGCACCTGCAGATGGGCCTGAGGAAGAAGAAGGCAAGAAGAACTATCAGCAACTTGCCATGATCCGAAGTGCTGCACTACCGAAGGTCAGGAGGAACCCTGTTCAGCAAGGATTCCACGGAACTCCCAGGGGAGCCCACCAAGGAAAGAGCTCTGTGCAAGGTGCTGCTCTCATGCATAACAAGGACAAGACTAGTCCCAAAAGATGTACCCCAAGAGGGGAGAAAAGTAAAAACTCTTGCTAAGGAAACAAATTCAAGAAGTAAAACCTACTCTTAGAAAAGCACAAAATGAGATTTTCTAAATCAGAGCTGGCAGCCTTCAATCAGAAGGGGGTACAGCATTCTCTTCCCAGAGCCCTGGCTCCCAAGCCCAAGCTCGGGGGCCCGACTGCTCACCCAAGGCAGTGCTTTCTGTCCGGAGGTTTCCACCCGAAAATGCGCTAAACCTGTCCTCTCGCTCACCTTGCTTCATTCGGACAATGTGCTTTCAAAGGCACAACTATCAGGGGACATGTGATGTTAGGGGCACCACTGGAAGAAGCTAAATCTAAACACCTGGGTAGTAAAGGAGGAAAAAAATACATTAGGAAATGTGGTTTTAAATGTTTTATGCTAATTTATTCGGCTCAGTCAAGTGCAGTCAACCCTGAACCCCTGGGACTGTCAGTGTGGGTGACAATCACAGGCAAAGACATGCCGGGAAGACGTTGTCACCTTCGCCAAGCTCTGAGCCCAGAAGACAAGCACGTCAACATCTCAGAAGCATCATCTTGGGGACAGAGAGGAAGCCGGGGAAGTCTGTTCAAATCCTCCCTGGAGACAAATCTCTTCACCTTGACTGCAGCTCCACCGTTCAGCCTGAATCAGGGGGTGAGGCACGCCCTTGAATCGAAACTGGCAGGAGGGAAAATGACCTATCATCAGACGGCAAGCAGCTACGAACCATCAGTGAGTTACCCTCAATGCAGGAGGCATCCGCGGAGCGCCCGCCCCCGGCGAGGAGGCACCCCAGGCTCAAGCCTCGGCTCTGACGCTCAAGGGCAGGGAGGCCCTAGGCAAACCGTGGGGTCTCCCCCAGCCTTCCATTTCATCCTCTGAAAAATGGTGACGATAATGGCACCAACATGATCAGATCATCGTGAGTACTGAGTGACAGCAGGTCAGTGTTTGTCTGTTAGGTGGGGCCTCCTGCCCAACAGATCATACACGCTTCACACCCGGAGACACCTCCACAGAACACCTTCCTCCACGCGCACAGCGTCCCTGCCACCCAGTACTGGCACCCTCGTCCACACAAATTACAGCATGATGCCAACACCCGCAGGGCTCTTTTGAGTCCGAGAGAGCCCAGGGGGCTTTACGCTACATTCCCTGTGGCTACAGGGGAGGAGAAAGATCTCAGCTGGCCTAGAAGGATGGGTAGAATTCTGAATGGCTGAAGTTAAGGAGAAGGAAGCTGGTGGAAGGCATGGGGCAGAGGGGAGCATGGAGGTAGGAATTGTTGAATGGTGTGATCTGGCGGGAACGTGGGATGTTTGAGGAGGAAGGCGGAAGTGAGACTGTAGGAGCTACTTGGGAACTTAACTTTTTAGAGAGTAGGCCTGGGAGCTCGGCGGGGCCATTGGCAGTGCAGGATGGAGGCTCACCCTGTCACCACCTCCGCCGCAGAGGAAAGCAGCCGTCATGGCAGAAGGGAAGGCGGATGGGTGTTCTTTGTGCACATACCTTTGACACAGAAGGTGGAAGTCCAGCAAGTCACTGACACTCTACTGTCTTGGGACAGATGGATGCTCAGACATGGATGTGCTTTGTGAGTGCCCAGGTTGAGGCTGTGGGCTCTCTCTTCTTCACGGAGACCGTCCCCTGCCCTCTGGCTACTGGCATACAGCAGCAAGCGGGTCATTAAAGATCACCTTGGGGATGGAGTGGGAAAGGGAGGTGCGGGCCGTCGGGGAGAGCAGGGTCACAGAGCGGAGTGGAGCGCCTCCGGGAAGAGAGAAACCCCGCAGCAGGGCCGAGGGAGGGACCGCTGGGATTTGGTGGCCACAGCCTCTGCCAACTGCCGGCACCTGGCATCAGTGGAGGAGCGGGCCGCGCAGGGGCAGGGGCGGGAAAGGTGAGGGAAGGCACAGAGAACTCGCACAACCCTGGGGCATCGCAGGAAGAAACACCCTTGGCAGGCTCGCGGCCTTTGGACCAAGAAGCCAGTGGAAAGGAGGCAGCATTGTGGTCCCATCCCGCTCACGGTCCCCCGGCCGCCGGGGCCACGTCTCCCCTCCAACACCCACTGAGAAGTGCAGCTTCGTCTCTCTGGGTCTCAGTTTACCCATCTATGAAATGGGGGGGTCGCAGGGCCTTCCTGAGGAAAGTGCTTTGAGGATCAAATGCATGAATTTCTGCAGCGGTCCTCAGCCTGTAGTCACGGCAATGCGTCCCTTCTGTAAACCCAGGACGAGATGCTAACAGCCACGTCGCTCTGCACAGGCTATGCTGGAGTTGAAGGCACCGGCTCTGCCCAGGCCCAGCGGCCGTGCTCGCCACACCCCAAGTCCAGAGCGATGCCCAGAGAACAAACCACTCTGGGCCCTCTGGGGCTGCGGCTTCATCTCATCTGTAAAAGAGGGAGCTGTGTGGCCAGCAGCGATGGCCATAGAAGCTGGGGCATCTCAGTGGGACCCCTTCTCTCCTCCTGATGGCAGATGGGGCTGCTGGCCCTGAGTAGCCAGCTCAGTGATCACAGAGGGACAGGCCTCATCACCTTGGCACCCTTTGGGGTGGTAAAAGGGAAGCTGGTGGGAAGCAGGGTTGTTGCCCGGAGCTCTGGGATAAGAGAGGGGAGCTGGCACACTGCCCCACTGAGGTTATGGAGAGAAGTAGTGCCCTGTAAGAGTGTGCACAAGAGTGGGTGCAGAGATGTGTGGGTATGTGCAAGTGTGTGCAGGCATGTGGGGGTGTGATGTGTGTGCAGTGTGTGTGGGCGTGTGCACAGGCATGCTGGCCTGTGGGGTGGCGCAGGGGTGTGTCATGTGTGTGCAGTGTGTGTGGGCGTGTGCACAGGCATGCTGGCCTGTGAGGTGACACAGGGGTGTGTGATGTGTGTGCAGTGTGTGTGGGCGTGTGCACAGGCATGCTGGCCTGTGGGGTGGCGCAGGGGTGTGTCATGTGTGTGCAGTGTGTGCCGGTGTGTGCACAGGCGTGCTGGCCTGTGAGGTGACACAGGGGTGTGTCATGTGTGTGCAGTGTGTGCCGGTGTGTGCACAGGTATGCTGGCCTGTGAGGTGACACAGGGGTATGTCATGTGTGTGCAGTGTGCTGCCGTGTGCACAGGCATGCTGGCCTGTGAGGTGACACAGGGGTGTGTCATGTGTGTGCAGTGTGTGTGGGCGTGTGCACAGGCATGCTGGCCTGTGGGGTGACACAGGGGTGTGTGCAGTGTGTGCAGTGTGTGCCGGTGTGTGCACAGGCGTGCTGGCCTGTGGGGTGGCGCAGGAGTTTGTTGTGTGTGGTGTGTGCATGTCCCCACAAGGGCCAGGCTCCACAGGTCCCCCCAAGCTGCACCTTCCCTCCCTCTGGGTTTCTGGGACAGGCCTGGGGCTGGCAAGCCTCACCCCGGGGCACCCTGGGGGATAGATCTTCTCCCATGTTCCACCAGCTCCCTCAGGCCCCCACGCAAAACCGCAGCCGGACAGGCATGAGAGAGGCTCTCAAAACCGCTTGGCTGGCAGAGGAGAGGAAACGGGGCTGAATCTATGCCCAGGTGCCAAGTTCTGAGATCCTGTGGACACCTCTCAGCCCAGGGTGGACACTGCTGTCCTCGAGGTTGTGCTGGGTGTCATGAGCCCCCCATGGTGAGTTGGGAAGCATTTTCAGTGATGTCCCGTGTAGGAAATGTCCTCTGACGAGGGGGTGCTCCACAGGATGGCATCTCTCAGATGAGCCAGGGGAGGCAAGGGCCCCTGGAGCTCTGCCCCACCACCTCTACTCTGGCCCCCACGCTGGCCTGGCACCTCCTCAGCCCCTTGTGCCCCATCACAGAAGGGTCAGCTCTCCCTGGGTGGCCGGAACCCATTCCCCACCCAGCCGCACACCCCAGGTCTGGCACATCATTCTCCTGGCTCCCAGGGCCCTCTCCCAAGGCCTCTCCTTAGCACACCCCCAAACCCAGCTTCCAAGGAGTCAGAAGCCACCCACAACTGTCCCGCCCCAGGGCCAGGCAACTCTGTCCGCTGCCTCCCTGCCCAGCCCCTCCCACCCCTCCTGGCCTGCCCCGCCACCTCTCCCATCCACCAACCTCACCTCTCCTGGGATCAGGAGCACTGCCGCTCCCCTACCTTGCCCACCAAGCCCCCCGGAACCCCCAATCCCTAATTATTTGGGTCCTCCTGGCCTGCCCCCAAGTAAAGGGGTCCACTCACTCTTGAACCCAATCAAGAAAGTCCAAGGAAGAATTTCAGACTGTCCCGCCCTGTGCGTTACCACACAGGGAGAAATGGGAATCGGGCAAGGAATCAAAGGCCCGGAGAGGTTAAGTGACCTATCCAGAGTCACTCAGCTCATTGGGAGAAGACATCTGACCCACTCTAGGGCTCTGGTGGACCACTCCAGAAGCAGCCCTATTCACACCGACTGGAGAGACTTGGAAGATGACACAAGCCAAGCCACGTCTCATGGGAGGACCCCATGTGGTGATGGGACCACCCCCATTGTAGCTCCTTGGTGTTCGAGGCCTGGGGTTCAGGGGCCTTGCACCCAGAGGTAGGAGACGCCACCACCCTGCACTCACTCAGACCAGGCTGCTGCAGAGTCAGCCACGTGCAAGGAGGCCCAGCAGCGTCCCCTCCGTGGGGTGTGCGCAGTCCGGACAGCGTCCCCTCTGTGGGGTATGCACAGGCCCAGCAGTGTCCCCTCCGTGGGGTGTGTGCAGGCCGGACAGTGTCCCCTCTGTGGGGTATGCACAGGCCCAGTAGTGTCCCCTCCGTGGGATGTGTGCAGGCCGGACAGCGTCCCCTCCGTGGGGTATGCACAGGCCCAGCTGTGTCCCCTCCGTGGGGTGTGCGCAGGCCGGACAGCGTCCTCTCCGTGGGGTGTGCACAGGCCAGACAGCATCCCCTCCGTGGAGTGTGCATGGTCCCCACTTTCCTTGTATCTTAGTAATGAGCCCCATAACTGGAGGAGGCCGGACGTGCTACTCCCAGGTCAGCAGCCACAAAAGGATCCAAAGACGCGCAGGCTGCTGTGACGTGGGAGCGGAGAAGGGGTGAGGCGGGCCCTGAGCAGTGGCGTCTGCAGAGGAGGAATTCAGAAACTGTGGGCCAGGGAGAAACCGCACCACGCTTCTGCCCAGGAGAGACCACCTGAGGGTCATCCAGGAGGGTCAGTGTTAACTGAAGGTGGGACTGAGCCCAGGAGAGTGGCCATCTGGGTCCAGAAACGGCCAGGCAGGGCTTCTCGGGAGGTGCCGCCACAGAGCCCCACGGAGAGGACACAGGGCCTGAGACACCTTTGAGCAGAGACCAGGGAGGGTGAAAGGGGGAGGCCAGGCACACGAGTGTGTGCACACACACACACTCACACACACACATCACACACTCGCAAGCACACGACACTCAAGTTCCACGGAACCCATCCACACACACCCTTCATTGATGCAGCCACAGACTTCCACAGCCACATTCGCAGACACACACGCTGCCTGCCACACACTCGCTCACAGCATCTGACACAGATGCACATTCCACACTCACACTCATCAACAGAGCTGCTCTCATGCATAGTCACACACAGCACTGTACAATCGCACACACTAACAGCCCATGCTCTGCACCCACCCCTGACACCTGCGGCGGCATCTCCAGCCCGGCCTCCCCCAGGGGCCACCCAGGTGTGCAGTGCTGTGCAGCATCTGACTTTCAGACATTTCGCCGACCAGACCCCACCCCAGGCCTGAGGGACTCACGCCGACCAGACCCCACCCCAGGCCTGAGGGACTCACGCCCGACCAGGCCCCACCCCAGGCCTGAGGGACTCACGCCGACCAGACCCCACCCCAGGCCTGAGGGACTCACATCGACCAGACCCCACCCCAGGCCTGAGGGACTCACATCGACCAGGCCCCACCCCAGGCCTGAGGGACTCACGCCGACCAGGCCCCACCCCAAGCCTTAATGTGCTCCGGAGCCTGTGCCTCTCCCATGCGGTCTTTGTTTCTGCTGCTCAAGCTGGAAGTCCAAGCGTCCATCCTGGCTCTGTCCTCCTCTCCCCACCCTCATCCCGCCAGCTCTATTCATTCTGCCTCCCACTCTGACCCTGTCTGTCCTCTCTGGGGTCTCCCTCCAGGCACCACGGGCATCTGGGGCTGCGTTCTTGGTGGGGGCGTCCTGCGTGCTGTAGGACATTTAGCGGCATTCCTGGCCTCTGCCCGCTGGATGTTGGGGCCGCCCCTTCCCCAGCTGTGACAGTCCCAGACACTGCCACGCATCCCCTGCTGGGGAGAACCGGCCCGGACCAAGCCCCAGCCCCTCTCACCCGGACACCTTGCTGGGTCCCAGGGGGTCTCTCTGCCTCTGACCTAGTTCCTTCTAACCACGTACAGAGGATTCTTTTAAAATATTAATCGGTGAATTTCAGAGATGCCATCATTTTTAAAGAAACTGTTAAATACATATTTATACAAGGCTGGAGCCCCTCCTGAGTCAGACCTTCTATGTTGAACACCCGCTGGGATTCCGACCACACTTGAATTGATTCAAACCCCCGCGGCCCTCCAGAGCCTGCCTCTGCCTGCCCTGGCCCGACCCCCTCCATGTCTAAGCCACAGTACTCTCGGTCTTTCAAACACAAGCTCAAGAAGTCTGAGCACACGTCGGTCCCACTGCCTAGAATAGCCCTCTCCTCTCTGTCCCCAGCCACCCGCTCAGCACAGGGCTGTCCCCTCCCATCCTAAATCCCCCCTAGTATCATAGCACCTGCCCGTTTCTGTGGGAGCCCTTCCAACAGAAGGGCTTCCATTGTACGTGCATACTATAGGCAGAGGTATAGGCATAGGTGTATTGACAGAGAAGATATGGAGGTAGGTTGACACAGGTGACACACACATGGCACAGGTGTAGATGAGTAGGGTGAGATCTATGGGCACCCTCTTCCCCAGGGCATGGGCTCCTGGGGGCATGGCTGCCCTACTTCCCAATGCCCTGAGCAGAAGCCCCCAGCCCATGTCCAGCATGGAGTAGGGACTCGTTAGAATACTTCTGGGTCGGTGGTCGGATGGACGAGGGCCTTATGGCCTGGCCTTGGGTGGCAGTGGAAAAGGGACTGCTGTGGAGACACAGGCTGGAATTGACAGCTCTCACCGTGTGGTGTGCGCCATCGCTCCTCGCTGGGGTGTCGGGGGAGGGGTTGTTTTAATATGGCTCATGAATGGGGGGACGGCCTTTCTAATCTCCGCAAGTGTCACCGACTTCCGGAGATCTGTGAAATCACCCGACCAAGACACGTGGCCGCTAACTCGCTAACTCCTCCTAACACGCCTCATGTCCTCAACATTCCAGCAGCTCTTCCTGAGGCCTGCAGCCAGCAGCCCCCTGCAGATACCCCTGCAGCATCCGCGTCCGGGGCAGCTGGGGCGCCTCTCTCCCCAGGTCAGCGGCAGTGTGGCAACACAGAGCCACAGCTGGTCACAGCTCCCAAAGAAATGCAGAGAATGAACATGTCCTAGGCCAGCCAGGCCCGGGGGCTGTCCCTGCAATGTCCCTGCACACAAGAACCATGAGATCCCTGCCCTCAGGCAGCGAGTCCCGAGTGGGAAGGTGCAGGCAAACCCTCGAGACACTTCAGTGCGTAAGGAAACGGAACGTGACTTCTCACGGCAGAGGCGACTTGAACACAGCCCAGCCCAACAGCATAAAGAAGCTCTGGTGCACACGTATGTTCACTGAGGCACTGTTTACAACAGCAAAGATCTGGAACCAACCCAAATACCCATCGATGGTAGACTGGACAAGGAAAATGTGGCACACAGACACCACGGAATACTATGCAGCCGTAAAAAAGATGAGGTCATGTCCTTTGCGGGGACATGGATGAAGCTGGAAACCCTCATTCTCAG
Organism: Alouatta caraya; assembly: GCA_963575295.1. Taxonomy (NCBI): domain Eukaryota; kingdom Metazoa; phylum Chordata; class Mammalia; order Primates; family Atelidae; genus Alouatta; species Alouatta caraya. The sequence goes on along the minus strand of CAUYUD010001863.1, from coordinate 11,124 downwards.
CAAACTGACACAGGAACAGAAAACCAAACACTGCATGTTCTCTCACAAGTGGGTGAACCATGAGAACACATGGACACAGGGAGGGGAACATCACACACCAGGGCTTGTTGGCGGGGAGAGTGGGGGAGCTGGGGGGGGGATAGCAGGGGGTGGGGGGATTGGGGAGGGATAACATTAAGAGAAATACCTAATGTAGATGATGGGGGTGGGGGTGGATGCAGCAAACCACCATGGCACATGTGTACCTATGTAACGATCCTGCACAGCCTGCACAGGGACCCCGGAACTTAAAGTATAATAAAGTAACTTTTTAAAAAAGCAAAAAAATAAAAATAAAAATAAGAAGTAGAAGAAGGTCTGGTGTTGAGGAAAGGGTGTGGTTGTCAACAGATTCCTCCAGAAAACAGTGGGTGGGGTGCCGGAGGTCCTTGGCATCCAGCAGTCAGGCCACAGCACAACCTCACCTGGGCCAAAGCAGCAGAAGACCCTATGTCCCCTGACATTGCAGTCATGCAACTAGGCACTAGGCCCGGGCTGTCTTTGCAGGGCGGGGGACACAGGTATGCCTCCCCAGGTGGGTAAGAGAGCAGGCAGTTGGGCAGGGAAGGAGCAGGGAGAGGTCTGTCTGCAGGCCCGCATGGCAGGTACTCAGGGTCTCTAAGCAGTCGGGGCGCACGGTTACCCTGAATGGGACTCCCCTGCCTGACTCATACGCTCTGAATCTGTCAGAGCCTTGTTTTTCGTTTTTATTTGGAAATAACTATGGATTCACTAAAGGGGCAGAGAAACATGCAGGTGCCTGGCACCCGTCACCCGGCTTCCCACAATGTTGACGTCTCACATAACCACCATGGCGCCAAGGAACAGAGACGGTGCAGTGCACGGGGCTTATTCAGATTCCCCAGTGATGTGCACACGTGCGTGCCCCTCTGTGCGTGCATGCCTGTGTGTGCGCGTGCATGCATGTGTGTGTGTGTGTGTGTGTGTGTGTGTGTGTGTGTGTGTGATTTGTAGTCCTTTGTCATTTTATCACATGTGCAGCGTCAGGCAACCATCACCACAGTCCAGACACAGAACTGCTGTGTCACCACAAAAGCATGGGCTTGGGGGTTTGTTTACTTCATTTTTAAAAAAGGTTGAGAACTAAGAATTGTCACATCAAGTAAGTGAGCCCCTCTGCAGTGCTAGCGCAGCTCGGCTGAGCTGGGTGGGGGTGGCAGCTGGGCAGGCTGCTTCCTGAGCGGAGGAGCCATTTCCTGGTGTCCAGGGACTCTGGGTGGCAAAGCAGGGAGAGAATAAGGACAGAGATGTTGAAGCCTTGCCCCTGCAGCAGGCGGCCCAGCCGAGAAACAGCCAGCAGCTTTCCCTCCTGTTCCTGCCTTCACACTCCCCTCCACCTCTTGCTCCTGGGCACTGTCCCTTCTTTCTGTCCCTCAAAGTGGCATGACTGGACCTGACAAACACAGGAGGCTGGGGCATCCACCTGTGCAGAATGTGAAGCCTGGGCGTGGGCTGCCAGGCCTCCCAGGGCTCCTCCCATGCCCACTTTGTCCTTCTCAGAGTCTTCCCACCTGCATCATCTCTGCAGTGCCCAGACCTGACCAGCTCTGCAGCCCAGACACACAGGACGCCTCCCCTAGGCACCCCACAGCCTGCTGCTCCCAGGACTAGGGTCCTCAGGTCCCTCTTCTGGCATGATCTGCAGGCTCAGGTGGGCTCAGGTGGCTCTCAGAGTGCATAGGGACAGCAGCAATGCCGCAGTGTCACCTCTGTGGGGCCCTGGAGGTTCTGAGGCCAGCCCTGAAAGCAGGGAGGGCTGGTGTTCTTCCACCAGCTGGTGCTGGCTGCGTGGGAGGCACCGGGGAGGCTGGAGGGCAGGGGCGGGTGTACAGAGCATTTAGGACTCTCTGCCCTCCACCCACCCTCTGAGGGCAGACTTCATTTTTCTCCAAGAAATGGGGAGTCCTGGGGAACCTAGTGTGGCCAGATGGCACAGAGCACAGTGGGGTGGATGGCACTGGGCAACGTCCTGCCCGGCGGAAGAGGGGATGCCAAGGAGCAGATGGTACTCCAGGCCACAGGACACCAGGCAAGGGACCAGGCAATCACGTGGTGGTGCTGTGTTCCCCCGGAAGTCAAGTCCACCACCCCCACCCCACCAATCCCAGAGACTTCCAGGCCAGCCTCTACACTGGCCACCTTCTTAAAGGCTGAGAATAATGTCCTTTGACACAATGGCGGGTATGGGAACACACTTGTTCCTTGTAGGCGGGACACAGAGATGATGATGGTGAGAGGATGACGATGACAGGGGAGAGAGGGGATTTAAGAGTGAGGGTTATGGGATTCAGGGTTACCGTTTCATTTCCTCATTCCACAAACACATTTTGAGCACCAGAAAGCTCCCTTAGAAAACAGTCACACAATGCCTATTGAGTGACTCAAATAGTCAGTCGTCAAATGTCCCTGGATGGGTGAATGGATAAACCCAACGTGCTAGGTCCAAGCATCGGAAGATTACTCAGCTGTCAAAAGGAACGAAGCATTGACTGGTGCTGAAATGCGCTGCAAAAGGGCAGATGTGACTCTTTTTCTATGAAATACTCGGGACAGGCAAATCCACAGAGATGGAACGCAGAGGAGCCGCTGCCAGGGGCTGCGGGAGGGGGTGGGGAATGACTGATAACGGGTGCAGAATTTCCTGCTGGGACGACGGCGACGTTCTGGAACTTGATGGAGGTGATGGCTGCCCAACATCCTCAATGTTCTGAATGCCACTGAATTGCACACTTTGAATCAACTAATAGTTCATGTAATGTTATGTAAAATTTTACCTCATTTTTAAAAAAACTGAGCCCCTCTCTGCTTCTTCTGCTCTCACAAGAGTTCAGAGTTTTGGCCTCTGCACCTCAACTCCAGCTGCAGCTTCCTCAAAGGCTTCTAGTCTATCGCCCCCCACACTACCACCACAGTCAGCAACCCAGAATCAAGCGCGCCAGGTCTAGCTCTCCCTCCCTGCAGGCAGAGCCCACAGGACCACGGCGGGTAGGGCCACGCCCCGGCCACTCTAACCTCTCTTGCTCCACTTACATGAGCCACACTATGATGGTTTAAATGTGTCCCCCAACGTTCACGAGTTGGAAATCAATCCCTAACGCAACAGTGTTAGGAGGTGGGGGCTGATGAAGGTGGTTAGGTCATGAGGGTTCTGCCCTCACAAATAGATTAACGTAGTTGTTGTGGGAGTGGGTTCATTATTATGAGAATGGGTTTGTTACAAAAGTGGGTTCAGCCCCCTCTTGCTCACACTCTTTTGTCCTCCCACTTTCCACCATTGGAGCATGCAGGCCTGCACCAGATGCCAGGGCCATGCTCTTGGACTTCCCAGCCTCTGGAACCAAGGGCCGAATAAACGGCTATCATTTATAAATTACCTAGTCTGTAGTCTATTATAGCAACACAGAATGGACAAAACAGTGCCTTTTTTTTAAACCTCCATGCTTTTGCTATGTGTGCAGTTCCATGCTCACCAATTCTTCCCAGAAAACTTCTATAGATCCTTCAAAACCCACTCAAAAGCCTTTCCATTGGGCCTCCAAAGTGTTTGTTCTGCCTCACTGCAAAGGATGGAGAAGCTGTAACCTATCTGTCTCCTCCATGAAACAGCAAGCTCCCCAAGGGGACTGCAGGTGGGAGGGGGGCACGTTACATTCAATCTGCGATCCCCAGGACCCAGCATGATGACTAACACATCCTTCCATTTCACAAATACCATTGAAGGCCCAGGATTCGACGAGGAATGAATAAAAAAGGGTGAGTCATGAGAACTCAGCCCATGAGGACCTCTGCCTGCACAGGGAAATATTCTCTTCTCATTCATATTCTTTCTGTTCTGCTTCCGAATACCACCACCCGAGTCTTCTGTTCTCCCTGGGACAGTGAGTTGAACAGCTGGGGAGGAAGAGGACGATGGAGAGATCGCATCTCCAACCATGTTCTCCTTCTTTGAACTCCAGCAGCGTTTGTAGGTGGAGCGATACCATGTGAACAAGTATAGATCACGTCTTATCCTTTCCATACTTTCTGAAGTGTCCCCGGCCCTGCTGAGCGCAGGGTTTCAGCATGCTGCCCACTTCCCCACGGCAAGCATCACTCACTTACTGCAGTGGGTTAACAGTGGACCTCCAGAACTCAGATTCACCCAGAACCTCAGAAAACGGCCTTATTTGGAAATAAGATCTACACAGATGTCATTTGTTAAAGATGTTGGGACGAAATCATCCTGGACTGAGGATGGGCCCCCAGTCTGATGACTGGCATCTTTATAAGAAAAGGGAGAAGGAGGTTTGGACAGACGGACGCACAGAGGAGAAGGCCGCACGAGACAGAGGCAGAGGCGGGAGGGAGGCAGCCACCGGTGAGGAGTGTCAGGGCTTGCCAGCAACCCTCAGAAGCAGAAGGGGCGAGGGAGGTTCTCCCTCAAAGCCTCCAGAAGGGACCAGCCCTGCCAAGAGGCACCTGGAGTTCTCACCTGTGGCCTCCAGAATTGGGAGAGAATACATTTCTGTCGCTCTAAGCCACGTAGATTTTGGTAATTGGTTCTGGTAGCCCTAGAGTATTCATCCACTTGCTCACACACTGTACAATTTACTGATGCGTTCACTGTCTGCCTCTCTCTCTCAAACACAAGTTCTATGAGGGCAAATATTTCCGTCTCCAACCACCAGAAAGTAACAAGCTCCTAGGACAGTGCCCCGCCCATAGTAAAGATGGACACACACTCAGTTGGATGAATGATGTAATGAGGAGGCACAGGCTGCTTGAGTCTGACCCCTGACGCACTAATGCTGTGACCTTGGGTGAGTTCTCTAGCCCGCTGGATGGCAGATTTCTCTTCTGTAGAGTGGAAATAATGAAAAAAGAGAAAACATGTCATGGAGTGTTACACGGATTAAATGCTTAGAAAGGCATATATGGGACCGGGCGAAGTGGCTTACACCTGTAATCCCAGCACTTTGGGAGGCCGAGGCAGGCAGATTACCTGAGGTCAGGAGTTTGAGACCAGCCTGGCCAACGTAGTGAAACCTCGTCTCTATTAAAAATATAAAAATTAGCCAGGTGTGGTGGTGCACACCTATAATCCCAGCTACTCGGGAGGCTGAGGCAGGAGAATTGCTTGAGCCCAGGAGACAGAGGTTACAGCGAACGGAGATCGTGCCACTGCACTCCAGCCTGGGTGACAGAGCAAGGCTCTGCCTCAAAAAATAAATAAATGAAAGAGAGGCACAGTTAGCCCTCAATGTTCGATGTCAGAAACGGAGTTGCTTAAGAATAAATTAATGGCGATTCTCAACTGGGGGCAAGTGTCGCTCCCCAGAGGACGTGAGACAAACGCCTGGAGACATTATTTTTTGGCACAACTTGGTGGGGGGATTACTACTGTGTCCAGTGGACAGAAGAAGTCAGGGCGCTGCTCAGTGGCCTATAGCCCAAACTATCAACAGTGCTGAGGTGGAGAAGTCCTGATATAAAGAGACAAACGGCTTCTGGAGAGAAAGAAGCAAGACACAGAGATGAAATTCAGTCCCAGATACAGAATTACAGAAGTGAGGAAATGAATACACGCATGTCTATCTTTCAAACCCATTGGATGCCATATTGAAAGCTCCCAAAGGAAGTCTCCAGCCCAGACACAGGGGTTGTGTGACAATCACTTCTTCTGGGACTCTCAGCCCAGGTCCACCATCAGGTGGAGAAGAGAAGGCAAGAAAACTCTCTTTTAGCATTTTTTCAATTGCTCTCTCGCCACTGCCACTGCCACTGCCACCACCACTGCCACTGCCACCACCACAGCCACTGCCACCACCACCACCACTGCCACCACCACCACCACTGCCACCACTGCCACCTCCTCTGACACTGCCACCACCACTGCCACTGCCACCACCACTGCCACCTCCACTGCCACCACCGCCACCTACACCACCACTGCCACTGCCACTTCCACCGCTACTGCTACCTCCACCACCACCACCTCCACCACCACCACTGCCACCTCCACCACCACTGCCACCTCCACCACCATTGCCACTGCCACCACCACCACCACCACTGCCACCACCACCTTCACCACTGCCACTGCCACCACCACTGCCACCTCCACTGCCACCGCCACGTCCATCACCACTGCCACCACCACAGCCACCTCCACCACCACTGCCACCTCTACCACCACCACTGCCACCACTGCCACCTCCACCACCACTGCCACCTCCACCACCACCACCACTGCCACCACTGCCACCTCCACCACCACTGCCACCTACACCACCACTGCCACGGCCACCACCACAGTCACTGCCACCACCACCACCACTGCCACCACCACTGCCACCACCACCTCCATCGCCACTGCCACTGCCACTTCCACCACCACTGCCACTGCCACTTCCACCACCACTGCCACCTACACCACCACAGCCACTGCCACCTCCACCACTGCCACCTCCGCTACCACTGCCACCTCCACTACCACCACTACCACTGCCACTTCCACCACCACTGCCACCTCCACCACCACTGCCACCTCCGCTACCACTGCCACCTCCACTACCACCACTACCACTGCCACTTCCACCACCACTGCCACTGCCACCTGCACCACCACCACCACCTCCATCACCATCGGTAGCAGCCATGACAGTTTCCCAGGCCTGAGCTGCAAAAGCAAACCCCTCCTGGGTTTCACCCTAAGCCCTTGGCAACCATCAGTTATGGGGAACTTGACTGCTGCTTTGCTGGACCCAGACCAGGAAATCCAGATGGGAAGATGCGGGAACACACCAGCTCCTCCTGCTCTGTGGCGAGGGCTTGGAGAAACGGGCACCCATCAGGAAATGTTCACTGTCCCTTCACCACCAAGGAGACCGGCCGATTTCCTCTCCTTCAAAGTTGTTCCGATGGAGAGGGAAAATGGCCAGAAAGGTGTTTTGGGGAAATGTCAGCGACAGCCCGGAGAAGCAGGGAATGTTTGCGTGGACGGGCCTTTGTGCCTGCCCTGGGTACTGTCCATCAACACAGCCAACCTGGCGAAGATGCCCATCAAGGCGGAGCTGGGGCACAGAGGTGTCACGTGTACCTCGGCCCACAGAGGAAGGACGCCCGGTACATCTGTCGGGGCGGCCGGAGGACAGGCGACAGATTCCCCCGCAGACATCTGCCTGCCGGAGGAACGTGCCGTCATGCAGACACCGGGGGGAAGAGAGGAGAGGGGAGGAAGGGAGGCAACTCTTTTTATAGCCAGTGAGCAAACAAACAAACAGTTTTGCCTTAAGAAACCAAAAGGAAAAAAAGAAAGAGGATGCGTCTCTGTCACTGCCAGGAGCATGGTAGGAGCCATCTTGTTTGGCCTAGGGAAGAAATGCAGGGTTCCAGGCACACTGAGGCCAAGGCCTTCCCTCCAGGGCCCCGAGCACAGCTGAGAACAGGCCAACCCAAGCCGCTCAGATACCAGCGGCGTGCTGGCACAGGGCTGGCCCTGTTGTGAATTAGTCCTCGTTCCCTGCAGAAGCTCAAGGAAGTCAGACAGTCGCTAACTCAATTGTCCAGGTGAAGAGGGTGAGGCTTGGCCAGTTAGCAAGTGACAAACCAGGACGTGGCCCCATCTCCCAGCTCCCCCCCACCCGGCCACACCATCAGGGGACCCAAGGGACCCCATTCATGAGCTCAGCCTTCCGAAAGTGAGGTGGAAGGGAAGGACCGTAAGCCCCAATCCAAACCCCCACTCCTCTCTCCACCTCCCTCGTGCCTTCCTCCTCTGCTCTTCAGACCCGTGTGCCGATGAAACGCACGCGCCCTTGGCTTCCCAAAGCGGCCTCCCCTCACCCCGACACGGGAGCTGACATTGTGCATTCCATTCAGAGCTCCCTTTGTTCAGGCCACATAGAAAACGGAGCTGCTAGTCAGAGAAAAGCTCCATTCCATAATAAACAGCATGAACTATTTATAACCCTGAAAACAACTTTATTAGTATTTTTCTTCCCTCCAGAAACAATCTCACACAATCCTGCTAAGTACACACCGCGGAGGACTGGAGGGCCGCGGGCTGGGGCTGCTTCCCCTGGCCCTGCCCAGCAAGCAGATGGCAGCGTGGGCGTTAGGTACCAGCCTCCTGGCAATCCGAACATCTGTTCCCGTTAGAAAATGCTAATTGCCATCAATCAGGACAGCACCTACCCACATTTACATGCAAGCACACATGCAAAAAAAAAAAAAAATACATCTAAATTTCTCCTAGCACAATGCTCCCTGCATGCTAACTAGCCTGAGCTGTGCCTCAGCCTCGGAGGAGTGGCCCCGCGGCCAGCGTCTGGTCAGGAGGGCTCCCGTCGGGGCCTGCCCTGGGCCCCCAGCAAGGAGCGAGGTTAGGGAGCCACTCAGCAGGCAGCTCTGCACAGCTCCCCGTGGCCTGTCATCTGCCCAGCAGGGAGTGGGCATGGGATCGTGGCCGGGGCAGGGCAGGCCGCCTGGACAGAATGCTAGATGTTTCTCTCTGCGCCTCCATGCAGCCACCCCTCCTGCTCCATCTGTCCCCGATGTCTGCACCCATGGCCCTCTCCCTGAGCATAGGTCTTCCCAACAGCCCCCAGGAACAACCCAGCTGGATCTTTCAGCCCAGAGGTCGTCTCCATGTCCACATCCAAGGGCTCGTCCATGAGGCCCCCTCTGCCCGAAGTGCATGTGTGGAGATGCCTGGCCGCTCCAAGCCAAGGCCCCAGGGCTGGCCTTCTCTGGGTTGTGTTTTCTACCCTGTGGGGCTGCTGGGACAAGGCCTCTCCAGCATGTTAGAGGGCACTGGGCCCCAGTGGCCTCCTCCCTCCTCTGGCCTGGAAGCCCAGGCCTTGGGAGACCCTGGCACCCTCCCCTGGATTGCTCTCTGCGGAGCATCAGCCATAGGCCTTGGTGATCGGGAATAGTAATGGGGGGAGGGCAGGGGTGGAAAGGAAGCGAGGCTGTCCCAGACAGGTGGGTGACCCAGGAGGGAGAAGGACAGCTGCTGCGAGTGTTTGCCCCTGCAGGAGCTAAGGGCACAGCCTCCCTCCTTCCTCGGCTGGTTTTCTGCAGAGCCTCTGCCCTGCCCAAGGAGAGCAGAGACCCAGGCTGCTCCCTGGGACCTCGGGAGGGTCACTGGCAGCCCTTCTGGAGACCACAGTGACCAACAGCATGCCACAGTGACCTCAGGCCATGCATGCCATCAGAGGATCCTCTGTGTTTCCAGAAAGTGAGCTGGAAACATTGGCCTATTATATAATGAAAGTCCCCCACACACACACCCTCCCCAAGAGAAAGCGATTTTGCTAATTTTTCTCCTGGGCGGCAGGCACCGTTGCCAGCCTTGGTTGCTATGGGGCCCAGTGACTGGTTTGAGTGGTAAACTCAGGGGATTGGAGGAGAGGTTTCCATGGGGAGCCACACGGTGCAGGCGATGAGAGGCCATAGGTCCCCCCACCCGGGGCAGCCCACACGACCGGGTGTGAGGAGGGTCCCCTGGACCCAGACCTGGTAGGTGACCCCACAAAAGGCATGAGCCACCTCCATGACTTCATAACAGGGTCTTTTAATGGGGACATCCCTGTATTAGAACCAGGTACAGGCTACCCATGTGCACACGTATGACACATACCATATGCATGTACTGCACACGTCTAGGTAAGGTGCAGAGCTGGCACTGCCGTGGGCACGTGTTATGACCTCATGGGGATGACTCAGGCCTGCGGTGGCATCACTTGCCAGGTGTGGGTCTGGGAGGCCATCCTCCCCCGTGGTGGTGTGGGCTGCAGCAGGTGGGGGATCTGGGGCCTCTCCCCCGCTGCCCGAGCTGCTTCCCATGTAAACCTCTCCTCTGATTCTTAACAGGGGCTGGTATGTGGTCTCGGTCCCCAGAGCAGGGTGCCTGTCTCAGAGATTTCAGGTGATAAACGGCAAATAAGGAAGTGGGTGGGGTGGGGGCAGAGGTGGGAGGAGGGAGAGGGGGTGGAAAAACTCATAGAACCTCGCTTCCAAATTTCTTTTAAATTTGGCCTTCTTTTAAGAAGATCCCCCTCTTGGTGCCAGGTAAACCCATGTGGATGTTGAGGACACGAGGCTACCTGATGTCCCAGGGGCATGTCCCAGCTGTGCCCCTATGACCAGTATCCTGGACCACCCCCTGCTCTGCCTGCCTGACAGAGGCTCACTCCCCACCAGCAGCTCCACTCCTGAGCTTCCCAACCGCAGAGGGTGGGGTGCAGCATCTACTCCGTGGGGCTCAGGCCCTCCAGCTCTCACGCATGAGCGCCAGAGTCCCTGTAACATGTGGCCCATTGGCCTCCCGCCAGGATCAGGAGTGAGCACATCTCCTCCCCATGCTGTGCTTTCCCTGGGCTCACTATGGTCTTTGTTCAGAATCACAGTGTTTCTCTCTGTTATGGGCCTTTGAGTCCTCCCAGGACGGGGCCTTGAACAAGGTCTCCAGGAAGTTGGCCTCCTCTTCTGCTTGCTCCCCCCACCACACCCTCTGAGCCTGATTTCTCTGCAGCTCCTGAGCATGACCTGTTTCCCTGTGAGGCACCATAGGTATGAGGACCCAGGAGATGGTTCTTCTCCAACACCTAAGGCAGACATCGCGCCCCTCCCTGCCTCTCGCTCCCCACTTTGCAGCTTTACTGCCCGAACTGTTTTGTTTCCTGAGCCCTCGGAGCCAAGACAGGCTCTGGTGAAGCATGAAGACCGCAGAGCCAGGAAACACAGCCTCCATCATTTGCCCTTCCCACCCTGAACCTCATATGCTAAGACTGAAGGAGGATGAAGTTCCAAAATCAACTTCACAATAACGATAGGAACTAATGAGTTCCATGTAGATAGGCAGATAGACAGGGGATGATGCATGAATAGATGGATACCTGCATAGACGAATCATAGATAGATGGGTGGATGGATAGGTAGATGAATAACAGATAGACAGGCAGGCAGACAGGTGATAGATGATGAACGGATTCATAGAGAGATGATGGATGGATGGATAGGTAAGTAGGCAGATACACAGGTGGAGGACTGGATAGATAGATAATATATCAACAAATGGAT
>CAUYUD010001862.1:0-26970 GCA_963575295.1 Alouatta caraya | reverse complement strand
GTGCCACCATGCCCAGCTAATTTTTTGTATTTTTAGTAGAGACGGGGTTTCACCATGTTGACCAGGATGGTCTCGATCTCTTGACCTCGTGATCCACCCACCTCAGCCTCCCAAAGTGCTGGGATTACAGGCATGAGCCACCGCACCCGGCTTCTGCTAGCTTTAAGCAGCTATATCAGTACTTTTAGATACTGTTTCTGTTGTGCTGATAACTGTTGTCCCGTGATGAAACCCTAGCCTGAACAATTCCCACAAACTTGGAAATCACAAGCAGACACCAATGACTTACTGGCTTATCAACTTCATGACTTAACTGATTGCACAGACTCTTCACCTTTGTTTTTGAGGGTTATGTCATGATCCACAATCCATTGCAGCATCCTCACACAGGAGCACCAACTGTTGAGTCCAGTCCACAGATTTGATTAAGTGACTGATGAAAGATGTACACTGACAAAGGCTTGCTAGTCAGCATGGCCATGGGACATATGCCGGAGTCAGCAGTGGCCTCGATAAGCCAGCAATGCTTGCATTTATTTAGTACAGGTTAAATGACAAAGATATTGAGTAAACACCATTAGAGGGTAACTAACATTGCCAACCCCCTGAATAGAGAGCGTCATGCATCCACAGATGATCAAAGGTTGGTCTTGGGACCACATGAGTAAATAAGCTATTTGGATAAACTCCTCTTCATTCCTTTGTATGTACTCTTAGCTATTAGTTCAAGGTAAGAGGATTAGGCTGCCTTCAGTCATAACTCTCTTCCAAGGCTTTTGCAAAACATTCCAGCCTTCCAAGAAGGTTTGCATTTTCTATAATTTGTGCCACCATTCTGACCGATCTCCTAAATAAATTTAGTGAAACACTCAAAATAGATAACTGAGGGATAATCCTAAAGTAGAAATATAAGTCAAATGGCTGCAGAAACTCAGGTAGAGAAGTGAAAATCAGTCTGACTGATTATAGTTAGGGAAGGAGGGAACAACAGAACTGTTAGGAGATAAATTTTACTTGGGAGGAGACAGACAAAAAGGGATGTGAGTTTGTATGCAACTTTGGTGCTCTTGTTATTCCTTTGCTGGTTAAGTTTTCAATTCCAGGTAGTTCTTACTATTTTCAGTCTCATGAAGATTTCTAAAATACCTAATATTGCATATATTTTTTGTCATTATTGATCCTAGAATAATTTGAATCTAAGGATGTTTTCTAAATACAAGGAATACTTACATATTAAGCTTCCAAACACATTAGCATATGTATGAAGGTATTGCATTAATCTGTTCTCACATTTCTAGTAAAGACATACTGAAGACTGGGTAATTTATAAAGGAAAGAGGTTTAATGAACTCAAAGTTCCACATGGCTGAGAAGGCCTCACAATCATGGTGGAAGACAAAGGAAAAATAAAGGGATATCTTACATTGTGGCAGGCAAGAGGGCATATGCAGAAGAACTTGCCTTTATAAACCCATCTGATCTCATGAGACTTATTCATTATCATGAAAACAGCATAGGAAAAACCCACCCCCATAATTTATTTACCTCCCGCCAGGTACCTCCCATGACACTTAGGGATTATTAAAATTCATGGTGAGATTTGGGTGAGGACATAGAGCCAAATAATATCAGGCATATTTCACTGTGATGAAATGAAGGTTTAGATTGGGATCTCTGTTCCAGTTCTTGCTAGACAGTCAATTACTTTCATGAATCCCAGAATAATATTGTACTTCCTGCCTTACCTCATAGAACTCTCAAGTGAGCTGATGACCATGAAAGCATTTTAAAATAACCTTACATAAATACTATTTTATCCAAATAATATAGCATATGTTAATTTATTTTTAAACTAGCTTCACCTTAAAGGATTCAATGCACAGTAGATAAGATAGGGGGCTTTCCTTCTCAAGTCACCCCCATCCCAAATTCCTTTCAAAACCAAGTTTATGTCTATACATAAGCCATTTTATCAGCCTCAGTTATTAGGACATTGTCTTAATCACCACACTGATGGTTTTCCTGTTTATTTCATTCTGTTCTGCTAATGATTTTTGTGAAGTTTAGAGGTACTGGCTACTTCCTTATTGATGCTACATATCCCACACTGGAAGATTTTACTTCCTTCTCTTTGATAAGCTAATAGTAGGCCTCCTTTTCATTTTGCCAAGTATAGTCCATTAAAAAAATTAAAATGAGGGGTAACTCTGTATCTTAAGATGAGTCAATTCTAAGTTAGAAATAATTTGTATGTAGTCTATCCCAGAGCCAGATGTATCCTGACAGTTTTATAAAAGATTCAAGATAATGCAGCTTTAATTTCCAGATCTTAGCATTGGCATTGGCTTGGACCTGTAAAATAGATTTTTTTTTTTTTTTGCAGCTGGGCATTTGCTTTTTCTCCTTTGGTAAATAATTTTTATGTTTTTCTGGATAATTTTTATTTTTGATGCTTAAATTTACTTGGCCAATAATTATCAGTGTTATTTTGAAAGTGAATGGTCATATATTGTCCTGGCACTATTTTTACCACTGTTGAAATATATCTTATCAAAACAATTAGCATATTTCTATTATAGGCCCATTTTTCAATAAAATGAATTCATATTCTAACATGTTATTAATATAATTTAGTAAAAAATATGTTATTTTTATATTCAAAACATTGATTCAATATTTGTTTTATTTTTTCTAAACTGCATGAATCTCTGATCTGTGCTAAAAATTGCCATTCAATGGAGAATAAAAAAGGGTCACAGGAAAATGAAAGGAACAGACTGAGAATTGTTTTTTATAATAAGAGAAAGTTAATTTTTTCCCCAATGAAGTTCAGAAAACGACTATATATTCTACATATTTTACTAACTTCAAATAATATTTATTCTCTCTTCTGAAAAACTTGAAGTCCGTTCCTCTAGAATAAGGCCTCCACAAACAATTTAAATGTTTGAAGAACCAAACAGGAAGAAATGATACATTATCACTACAATAATATAAAAGCCTGGTGAAGATAAATATTACTGTTTATTGCTAGATATAGGTAAATTGGTGCCAGATTAAAGGACATAATTTGTAGTTGACTTTTAACTTTCTTTCCTAAGAAAGTAGCTTAGTATTCCTGTTAAGAAGCAAGAACTTGAGGACAAGGATTTGGTCTGTTTTACTCACTATTGTATCATCAGTGACCAGAACATTAACTAGAACATAGCTGTAATTCAGTTAATAATTATTGATTTACTAAATCACTTAATCATTGAAACATAGCAATCAACAAATGAAACTCATGAAATACAGATATAAAATCGTAGCAGAATTTGCTGATTATCCTATAATTTGGAGGCTCAACAACTGAAGTTCTAGTTAAGTGAGGGTGTTATTTCACTTACACCCTTCTTTCCAATGGAAGTTCTCAACACTTGCTGAAATCTGTACCTAACTACATCAAATCCAGGGTCCTTTGGTTGCAGAGGCTCCCTTTAAATGCAGTTTCCTCTTTGAATGACTACATTTTATTTTTTCCCAATAGAGCATAGTCCTTTCTTAATGGAGCAGGAACTATTCAGTTAAAGAGGCTACAGCACTAGGGAGAAAGCCGGTCAGTCCCAGGCATAGTGAGGCCCAGCATAGATTCCAGGTCATATTGAAAACTAACTATAAAAAGCGGGTCAATGCCTCAGCAGTGTTGGCAAATGCAGGCCAGAAATCATGTTCACATGACTTTTAGGATGGCTTATGCTCCCAGCTGCTTGCTCTTCAGCCTACCAGAGCTATGGGATTCCTGAGATGATAATTAGAACTACATCACATAGTCCCATGGTTTATGATCTCACTGGCAGATGCTGACAGCATTTCTATGAACCGTAAAAGACCTAACGAAAACTAATTCACAGGACTTTTGCCAAACATCTGCCTTGGATAGATTTATTCTCAATTAGGGATAAAGAGGCTTGACATGTTATTTGAAGAATTACACAACAAAAATGAAAACAATATGCATAGCCCTGATGAGTTAGTGGAAAGAAGTTTATAAAAGTAATAATATGAGTCACAAGTAAATTTTAAGAGCATCACATTTTCATTGCAAAAGAAATGCATGACAATAAAGACAATAAGACCTGAAAGATTAGGTAATGAAGGCACATCAATATGAAAAGGGAGCTGTCAAATTATAGACATATGCATTTTATGTATATTCACATGTATGAAGAATTAATAATTCTTATTCTTCATGTTTGTAAATACTTGATTTAGTAAAGTATTCTTTTTTCCTCAGGCCTCAACAGTTTATTGACACACTTGTTGAAAATTGTCTTGGGTTGATTTAGAAACAAAACTATAACCTATACTTGGTGTCTGGAAATCTGTGTCTGAGTGAAAGCAATTTAAAATTAAGAGTCTAGGAAATCACTTTCAGGAACTCACTAAAGAATATTACTTCATATTTCTGATAAAATATTGTGAAACTAAAGTAATTCTTAGGCATAAGTATTGCACTGGCAAAGGAACATTGTTTGAGTCAGCTTTATAAATCTAGTAAATCATGGATCCATCATTTTAGTTATATGCCCTTCAAATTATAAGACATTTAATATGTAAGCACTTTAGTGCCAATGGAACTAAATGCAAAGAGTTTTGGAATTGCAAAGTCTGCTGAAAAGAAACGTATTTTACATCACGTAGATGAACTGTTTTTAGTGTGATATGTTTGCCTGGCATGGAAATACGGCTTTTCCTGTGGACATGAAAGTAAAACAGGAGGTACTGGGATGTTTAACAAGCACCTTTAACTAAATTGCTGAAAATTTTCAAATATTTCCTATGTCAACTTTTATGTTTTTCTTTTTATTGTTGAAATTCGTCACTCTGACAAGAGTCAAATAACTTTTCTTTATACTATCTTGCCAGTCTCAAGCAATATATGCATCTGGAAAAGTCAGTCATTCTCAGTAATCTATATTCTTCATAAAAACTTTCTTTCATGATAAAGTTGACATCCCCAATCAAGATTTTTGTAGCTATCGTATAGTCACCATGACCCTTCACTGTGAATACCAAAGAAATTTTCATTCGTAAGCAGTCCATAAAATTAACAATTTACATCAATTATTATGACAAAGTAATTTTTATGAGAAGTTAACCTAAAAGTGAAACTAATTTAACTATGTGCATACATCTATTTCTACATTGCTACGTTACTATATATACATAGCTATACACATATATTCTCTTTTTAATAGATTCTAGGAAATGACCTTTGATGGAAATAATTCAGTATATCCATTACCATAAAAGAAATAATAGATTTGTTTAAATATTATTTTTGTAACGCTTTCTAACTCAGTGAACCTTATGGAGTCTTATTAAACTGCAGAGGGAAATCAATCAGAAAATATAGATAAAACTAATTGAAATTGTATAGACACTAAAATATGAGATGGTGATTCTATGAAGAAACTATGTTTTATTTTGAAGCCTTATTTCTCTCTGTGACAACAATCCTATTTTTCTTGTGAAATAGTGCAAGTACTATGTACTTAAAATCAAAAGAAAGGATCAAGAAAAGCTATACTCATGTAGGTGAGATTCAAGATAACATCTGTAACTTTGAAGCCTTGTAAAACTGATTCATAGAAATCAGAGAGCAAGAAAATTGAAGTTGGTGTGATTCACTCATCAATTAAATACCTTTTGTGAAGATGTAACTATTCCTTTCATTTTCATGATTTTTGAAAAATCTTAAATACTAACCATTTAAATTCAACAAGTATTTACTGAATGTGTTTACACAAAACAAGTGGTTCTTGGTGCTGGTGGTACATTAGTAAAGCAAAAAGATAAAAAATCTCAGTCCTTGTGGAGTTTTATATTCTCATGGAAGGAGGCAGGAATCTATAACAAAAATGTAGTGCCCAGTAACTAAGACTGGGGTGTCAGTGGGTTGGTGATGCATTGAATACAATTAATCCCATTTTAAAGAGAGATCCAGGTAGGCCTAGCTGAGAAAATAACATCTAACTAAAGACATGGTTGAGGTGAGGGAGTGAGTAATGGGAAGAGACAATGTCAGGCAGAGACAATAGTAATTCCAAAAGCCTTCCAGGGAAGAATAGAAGAACATAAGACTCACTAACGTAAGAAAAAAAACATGTTTCAAGGTGCATAATTGATCTGCTGGGTCAAACCCTCTGATACACAGGACACTTGAATGAGAACTCACCATGAGATTCACAATATGAAGTTCATTGGCTACCTTTAACAAGATCAATTTTATTTCTAATATACAGAAAGAAGCTTGGGTAGAGCAAGTTTAGGAATGAATAACAGGAGAGGAATTAGAGAGTGAGTATGTACAATTCTCTTAATGAGTTTTAATATACAGAGGAACAGAGAAGTGACTGTCCCCAAAGCGTGAAATGAAGGCAACAGAGAGTTTTGTTTAATGAGAGGAATGATAGCATGTCTATATGCTAAAGGGAAAATTAGTGATATAGGAGAGAGAAAGGAGAATAGCTTGTGTGATATCCCTGAGAAGATAAGAAGAATAGGATCCATTGTACAAAGGGATTGATTGCCCCTAGAGAGGAACACTGACAATTATGAGAGAAAAGGAAGATAAAATATATACAAAAGATGTTAGGTGGTCAGTCATACTGATGGATAACTGAGAAAGTACTTTTGTGATTATTGATCTTAATTCTTCACTGAAAAAGAAAAGTAACAGTCACAAAAGGAAAGAGAACAAGATGGTGGTAAAGGTGGAGATGGTGAAAGGATCTGTTAGTTATGAATCCCAATGTATGCCAAAGGACTGTTCGAATTAGGTACTAGAGAGAACATTACATGTCAAGATGCTACTACTGCTATTTCGTTATAATTGTTAGCTATCATTTTGAGTTTCTACCATATATATATATGGCATTGGGTAATATCTGACAATACTAATAACCATAACTAATTTAGTTATACTGAATCAGGTAAAATTTAATTAGTATACTGAATAAATATAATTTTAAATATTAAATTAAATATGAGTTTTATCTATTTATCAGACTTTTCATATGACTATTGAAAATATATGCTTCACTGTTTTCTGAGTTTTATTTTAAATATATGGTCATTTTTAATATAGAGGAATTGAGTTCTGTTTTATTAATTTCATACATTTCTTTAGGAATATCTTTGCTCTCTGCTTGCTATATAATTATATAAATATAGAAGATATACTCTAGAAATAGCATTATTCACTTGTTCTTGACCATTTAACACACATATATGTGAAAAAGAATGTGGATCCAAAATGTAGAAAGTATGCTTTTAGTACTTTATAGAAAGAAATTCAGTAAAAATGGACAGTTGTAATAGATATGTCAAAAAACAAGGTATATGAATGTCTTGCCCCCGGTTTGTGACTTGAGTTTTCATTTTCTTACATTTGCAAATTTAAAAATTTAAAAATTTTTGGTAGGTTGGGTAAAATGGCTCATTCCTGTAATTCTAACACTTTGAGAGGCCAAGGCAGGAGACTTGCTTGAGCCTAGGAGTTCGAGACTAGCCTGGGTGACATGGCAAAGCCCCATCTCTACTAAAAACACAAAAATTAGCTGGGCATGATGGTATGCACCTGTGGTCCCAGCTACCTGGGAAGTTCAGGTGGGAGAATCACTTGAGCTCAAGAGGTGAATGTTGCAGTAAGCTGAGATTGTACCACTGCTGAGCAACTGAGTGAGACCCAGGCTCAAAACAAACAAACAAAAAGTTATGATCATTGTTTTTCCTAAGGACTTTTGCCAACCCAAAGTGGTAAGGTTATTCTCTTATCTTTTCTTCTTGAAACTTTGTAGTCTAACTTTCACATTTATGTTAAAATATGTACTTTGAATTAATTTTTGTGAGTTAAGAATTAAGAGTTGCTTTATATTTGCATCCAACTATTCCAACATAATTTGTGAAAATACTTTATATCCTTCATTGAAATGTCTTGACACATTTCAGAATTCAGTTGATGATATATCTATCTATATCAGGATTTTCTGTTCCACTGATCTATTTTTCTGTTTTTATGATAATAGGATACTATCTTGCAGCTTTACAGTAAGGTGGAAGCCGGTAGCATGAATCACTTAAATCTTTCCGTCTTTTCTGAAATTTTTATAGCTACACTAGACCCTATTCATTTTTATTTTATAGTGAACTTGTCAATTACTACTCTAAAAAGGTGTTGCTATTTTGACTGGGATTGAATTGAAACTCTACAAGGATTTTGGAAGAATTGACATCTTAACAATTTTGAATCTTAAATATCTTATATTTCTGCATTTATTTTGATTATTTTAATTTCTCCCAATAGTTTATAGTTTTTATTATCAAATCATACAATCACAAAATTCACTTCTAAATATTTAATATTTTAGTAAATGTTTTTAGTAAATGTTTTTAGAATATTTTACTAATATTTTAGTAAATGTTTTTAGAATAGTCAGGATATTAAAAATGCTGTCATGTGAATTTAGACAGTTTATTTTTTCCTTTTTAATATTTATACCATTTATTTCAGTTTCTTGCTTATTGCACTGAACAAAGCCTCCAGTATGATGTTGACTAGAAATTATGAAAGTGGATATCCTTAATTTGTGTAGAACATAAAGCTTCAATATTTCATCATTAAATATGATGCTGCCTTTGTGTTTTCTGAAGAGGAAGTTTAAAAAGCAATTATACCATTTTCTGAATTTTGTCATGTCAATTGTGCACATTTTTATGTTGATTTTTTAAATGTCAAACCAACCTTGCATTCCTGTTGTAAACACAGCTGGTAATTATGGCATATTTTTATTTGTTGCTGGATGACATTAGCTAATGCATTGTTTACCTTTTTGTATCCACATACATAGGGATATTGGTCTCTAATTTTATTAGCTTGTAATAGCTTCACCATATTTTAGTATTATGGTTGTGTTAGCATCATAAAAATAAATGAGAAATATTCTTTCTTTAGATAGACAGACAGATAGATAGATAGAAGGTAGATAGATGGATGGATCTTCCCACTCTCAGTCTCCCAAGTAGCTGGGACTACAGATACATACCACAATGCCCAGGTCATTTTTGTATTTTCATAGAGAACAGATATCACTATGTTGTCCTGGCTTGTCTCGAATTCCTGGGCCCAAGGAATCCAACTGTCTAGGCCACCCAAAGTGCTGGAATTACAGGTGTAAGCTATTATATTCAGCTTCTTTTATATTTTTGAAGGAGTGTTGGTAAGATTGGTATTATTTCTTAAAAGTTTGATAGAATTTACAAATAAAATTATATGGCCTTACAATGTTCTTTGTTGGATAATTTGTTTAAAATAATGAATTCAATTTAAAAAGTAGACATAGAAATATTTATATTTTTTACTGCTTTTAATTTTTCCTCCCCTTTAGGGCTTGAGCATTGGCAAAAGTTAAAGAGTACTCAACTGGTTTGTCTGAGAGAAAAGGAAAAGCAAAATAAAAGAGAAAGAAATGGGCAAAATTTTGTTTGCTGGGGGCATTATTTGTGATTCTTTGAATCTCTACTGCCCACCAGTAATGCAATAATTTCTTGGAGAACAGTTTTAAAATCCAAACAAATGTGCCTAATTAGTCCAGTTTGACTATACAAATGGCACGATAGATTTACTTTATAAAAATAAGTAATTTTTGTAACTTGGCTATTATAATAATGTTTTTGGTTATCCAAAACATCAAGAAAACTAGCTGATATATTTTCCCTGTGTAAACAAGAAACTTGAAGGAGCTATCAGAAGTAAGAAAGACCTCTGTAGACATTTTAATATTTGTCTAGGACTTACCTTTAGAACTCAGCATATATAAAGCAATTAACCTAGGAAAAGAGGCAACCTAAATGTAAATTTAGGTAACAAAAGCTGAAGAACTTCATTGAAAATAATCAAACAAGGATGACTCACATGATATGCTCTGGTCCTTGCCTCTAGGGTCTTACTCAAAGCTGGCAGTGCAGTTTTTCTCTTCCAAGGTTGACCCACTTGTGCATGGTACTGATAATTATTTCAGTCTAAATTCAGTATCTTAGAACCTCACAAGTTTTGCATAGTGTTGCATAAGAAAATCATTGCAAGACGTACAAGTTCAAGTATAAATGTTTTATGGGAAAGCAAATAACACATGATTAAACATTTGTGTTTTAAGTATGCACTTAAGAATGTCTGAGGCATCAGTCAGTTGGGGTCTATGGCCATTTGTTTTCCTCAAATATGCTGCTAAGCCAGGGGAAAGTGTATACTACACTGATTTTTCTCATAAAACAAGCAAAACTGTTTCTTTTAGTGGGTCATTTATTTTTAAATGGGGCAGAACAGTTGCAAAATGGAAAAGTTGACTTTAGAAAACTAATAAGTGGGAAATAAAAGAATTAAAATTTCCAAAAGTATGAATCTTACACTACAATTAAGAAATTGAGTTTTCCAAAAGTCTGTATGCTAAGCAATTAAAAAGTTGCCCTCGCAGCACCGTATCTTCTATGAAATAAAGAAAATGTCTCAGTTCAACAGCTTGATACAAATACTTTTAAAGGCTTATTTTTATAAGCGATTCAATATTAGTTTGTGTACAGGACAATAGTCATAAACACAACATAAGCAAACAGAATTTTAATAATAAAATCCAGTGTAAAAAGACATGATACATATTAGCCAGGTAGCAACAAAATGAGTCAAGAAATACATATTAAGATTGATCACTGGTGATGGGCTGAAAGGTCAACAGTTTCATTGTTTTTAATGCTTTGCTGTTAATATAAACAATGTTAAATAATCCCAAATATTCTAGGTTAGGGAAGTGTCGTTACTCAATATTTATTTATAATGGTGATTTTTAAGAAAAAAACAAGAATACTGAAGTACTTTAATTAAATCCTTTGAAAAATAGAAACAAAGGATATAAATAATTTTATAGTACATAGATTAACTAAAAGAAAATCAATGAAAGAAATAAAAACATGGCTAAGAGTCCTGTCCTTGACTGACAAAGGGGAGTAAATGATTATTATTTCTTTTGAAACTAATAAAACATTAAATAGCAAGACTCATAAGAGGATATAAATGTGTACTTTATTGTACATCATTCAATGAAGTGTTCACTTTTGGGTAAAATAATAATAATACACAAATATAGGCAGGATATAAGAAATAAAAAATTAAGAATCTAGTTTTAATAGCTCAAGATATACTCTAAGCAAAATTAAATGTCTCTAGCCTAAATTAAGCTCCCTGAAATATTTTCTAGGATGATAATTATTAAAATATTACTTAAATAGAAGTTGTAAAATTCAACAATTCCAGCAGTTAAGGTACCTAAAAAAAAAATACAAAATTTCTATGTCATTCTATGACAAACACATTATTCCATGTGGTAAAAGATGAATATTTTACTCATATTAATAAAATTGTGAATGCCGGATGGGGTGGGTGCCTGTACCGAGCCTCCTCGGGAGGCTGAGGCTGGAGAATCCCTTAAACCTGGGAGGTGGAGGTTGCAGTGAGCTGAGATTTCACCATAGCACTCCAGGCCGGGCGTCAGATAGAGACTCTGTCTCAAAAAAAAAACCTCCTTTATTTTATTTTGTAAACATATCTGAATTTAAAGATAAAGAACATTAGCAATAAATTAAGGTCAATTTATAACTGTAATATATAGTAAATTGTGACCAAAGAAACTACATAAAACTTTATTAAACTTATAAAAAATGCTTTTTATTTAAAAAATATAATAATAAAACTCAAATGTCTATATTTCATAAGAGAAATAATGTTGAACAAATATCCAGATTATAAAATAAACAGAAACAAAGAAAATAAATTTGCATCAAATCAGCAGTAGAAAGATCTTAAAAATGAATAGAATCTTTCTTAAAAAGATACAACTGAGTACTGGATAAAGAATGAGAGGTCTTCCTATTGAAGCCAGGATGTAGGGAAGAAAAAAGAAAAACATTATTACAACTGTAGTAAAGGGAATAATAATGAAATTTTGTATGCTATAGAAAAAATTTCACAACATATTAATGTATGTTTATAATTACTGATAATATAATTACTCAGAAACCTTAAGAGTTTAACTGAAAATAATTTAGATATGAGGATAGAAGGGGTGAAAATAACAAAAAAATGCTGAAAAAATATTTTTGTGTATATATTAATTACATCATAAGCCTATAATAATTCAAGAAATGGATCACTGATGCAAGGGTAGGCATATAGATAATTGCATTAGAAAAAAAACATGTCCTTCCCAAGTCCCTGGCACAATAAAATATAGTAATTGCTGAATATAGCATTTCAAAGAAGTGATGAAGTCTGAGCTTCCCTTTCAATGAATGATTTAAAAAACAGATTTTGTTGTTTGGTAAAATAAAGTGATATTTATACCATACAATGGGTTTTCGAGGTTTGCCAGTTTCTTTAAATGTAGAAACATGAAAAATATACTCATGAAATATTAGAAGAAATATGCTTTTATTTAATATCAAAGTATTCCAGAACTTTCTGAACCAAAAGAAAATAAATACAATATTTTATAGATTTGATATATGTTGGTTTAAAAATCTATCCAAAATAATTAAATGAGAATGAAAGTGGACCTTTTTAACATATTTATGAATAACAGTCTTAGGAAATGATTCTGAAGATATGTTTGCCAGTTTGCAAAGTAAATTCAAATATGGCTAATTATCTGTTAAAATGTGTATTAACATGTTCCCATGTTCACCTATATAATTGACAGATTAAAGGCAGTATTTGTACTTTGTTTAATCAGCCTCACTGTTAGTTGAATTGTACATTTAGCTTATATACTCCTCTCATATAAAAATGAAACAGTTCAGCCAGGTTCAGTGGCTCATGCCTATAATCCCAGCACTTTGGGAGGCCGAGGCAGACAGATCACCTTAGGTCAGGAGTTTGAGACCACCAGCCTGGCCAATATGGCAAAACCCCGCTCTACCAAAAATACAAAAAATTAGCTAGGCATGGTGGTGGGCACCTATAATTCCAGCTACTTGGGAGGCTGAGGCAGCAGAATGGCTTGAACCCAGGAGGAGGAGGTTGCAGTGAGCTGAGAGTGTACCATTGCACTCCAGCCTGAGCAACAAGACTGAAACTTGGCCTCAAAAAAAAAAAAAAAAAAAAAAAGAAAGAAAGAACAATTAAAGCAATGAAAAATAAACACATGGTGAGTGAAATTTTAAAAGTAGACAACAAAAACAAAAGAAAAAACTTGAACATGCTGAATATTAGGGTAAACAGCTGAAAGTTGAATCTTTGATTGGTACATGGAATCAGTAGATTGGGTTTGAATGTACTATGAAAAGATAAAGATATGAGATTACTAAATTAAATTTGGACAACCTGTACCATAGGATTTGTAGAAAAAGAAAGAAAAGACATGCAAAAGAAGAAAGGCAGAAATAAAACTTTCCTGAGCTGATTAAAGCGTTAAGCTTTGAAAACAGTCCAGTAAGTACTCAGGATCATGATGGTATTGATGGGAGAGGACCTAGAGAATTCGTGTAGAAATTTAAATTTCCAAAATTTTAAAAGCTTTGTAATAACTTCCTATAAGAAAACAAGCAAACAAAAGTAAACAATCAAGTATACTTGTTACTGTGAAAAGGGTTAGAATTAGACTGGCATCAGATTTATATTTTGCAATCTCAAGATGTTTGAAAAAAGTGGGGAAATATTTTTAAATTTCTAAGTAAAAATATAAATGTAAAATTCTATGTTGAGAATAAGCTAATGACATTTTCCAGTTTGCATGATGGTATGAAAGTCTTTATGAAACACTGAATTAGTCCCTTATTTCTACCAAATATAAAAAATTGAGTTCAAGAACTATTGAACTTATAAAATATGTAAAAGAGTGTTGAACAATTAAACCAGCAAAATTTATAGTTAAGTATATTTAATAGTTCAGAGTGTGGCTGTAAACCTTAGGAAAATCTATAAAATTTACATCTATGAAAGTAGAAGCATATTGAAAATATAATAAAAACCAGATATTAAAACCCCAGAAGATTTCAACAAAATATGGGATATTGGAAGAGGAAGAAAGTGACAGCTTGCAAAAAGTATTTTTATTTGGAAGGAAATGTTGTAGTTGCTGATTAATTCTTCATGTTGATAGAAAAATATGTTTAAATGTTAAATAAATGTTTAATATAAATGTTACATAAATAATAGTGGAGTCATATTAGCACTGGATCACTTACTTCAAGATAATTCTCTTAGATGAGAAAGATCACTCTGCCTTTTGGAATTACTTATTACTGCTGTGTGCACCTGAACCTAATTTTGACTGATATATATTCTCTTTGGATGGAAAGTTTATCATAATTTTAAAAAATATCATTTGAGGTTTTAGCTTCAAACTTCTGTTTTTTTTTTAAGCATCAACTTTTCATGTAATAGTAGGCATTTTTCCCCTAGTGCTTATTTCTTATATCTCATTTCTTACTGAATATATTTTTCTTGCTAAACTACATCCTTTAAATACTTAAATGTTCATTGTCTTTGTATTTTTGAGGAGCTGCATTTACTTCCTTAAAAATTAATGATAGATTAGCTTTCATTGTATTTATAAATGTGTAAAATTTAAAATTCACTTCTTTTACAATGGTACTTTGAAGACAATGTTCCATTGTCTTCTTACATTCAATGTAACGAATAAGAAAGCTGAGGTCAATCTGATTTTCTCTTATTTAAATACTCTGTTACTTATCATTAGGAAGCTTTTATAATTTTTCTTCCTTACTCCAGGGTTCTAAATTTTGACATGATAACCTAAGAATGGTTCTTGGTCATTTATACTAATTGGGATTTGGTGGGCCTTTTCCATTTGAGAATTATGTATTGTAACAATACATTCCTTTTCATGTGGAATTTATATTGGAAACTGGAGATAACCAATCTGCCTGCTCCTTCTCCTTGAACTGGAAGTGAGTCACCTTTCCGTAAGTGTATATGAGTAATGAAACTTTCACCTAAAGAATCCTGAACATTGACTTTTGTCCTTAAGGAAACTTGAGCTGATATGGCAGAGCAGCACAAATGATGCGGACACAGAAATTCTAAACAAATACAATTTTCAAAAGAAACAATTTCCTTAATATAATGCAGAAATTTAAGTGCTAGAAAAGAGCCAGATTAAAACCAATTCAGAAAGTAGAAGTGGGGATGTTAATTGACCTCAGTTATTTTGGTTTTAAATAAGGACCCTAGTACCTGGAGTTGAAGTATTGCCCTAGATCCCAAGAAAGCCAGAAATCTGAAAGGGAATCCCTAACATAAAACTTGCCACTCCAGTGGGCTACAGCATCTTTGAATAAGGGATAAAAATATTTCATGCTTTGTCTCGGGAATTAACAATGTGTCATTTCTATGGTACAAGAGTTACCTGTGAGAAACTATCAATACGTAGAAGGAATTAGAAATAGAAAGAAAATATGAGTGAAATTAGAGTCATTGCCTCCTCCCAGAGTCAAGGCAGACAAGGGAAGTGCTTGTAAAGGCTCTTTCAAATAAAGATGACTTCTTAATAATAACAATTATTATACTTTACACAGGGAAATGAACCAGTAGACACAACAAATAGCAAATTAGTATCTCAAGAATGGAATATCACAGTGTTCTGGGAAAACAAAAGTCTAAAGACTCAAAGTTATTATTGCTAGCTAGCAATCTAAAGTTTTTAGTGTCTTACATTGTTAGGTGTCAGCATTTGTAGATCTTCCCATATGAAAGAGTATTTTATGTATTTTATAAGATGAATGAAGCAAAAATGATATGATTAAAACTGGTAGAATCTTCAAACCAAAACTGGTCAACTTTGGGATTTGGCTGTCCTTTAAAGAAAACACAGTCCCCAGTAAAGGCACGTTTTGTAGCAATGCAGTACACACACTGGCACACATTAGAATTTGTAAATAATTCTCATAATACTACTTTTCCTTATACGTGATACCCTATAATGCTTCTGTTCCAATTTCATTTAAAAAATGCTGAACTGCTGATGTTAACCACCTAATTGATTTTGTGATCTTTTAAGAGGCTTAAAAAATTCATTTTAGAAAAACCTTGATCAACATTAACCTATTTATTTTACAAAGACTAAGATCCCAGGCAAATAAACTCATTTTCTTAAGAATTCATGGCAGGATTTGATAGAATGTGGCTCTTTTGATTGTTAGTCCATTATTATTTGCATAAAATATGCAGCTTCATTTGAAAGCATAGCAATAATTAGAAAATATGCAATTTAATTTGATGAGTATGTAGAAACATTATAAAATTTATGAAATTTAGAGGATTAACTCTTACAGATTAATAGCATAAAATTAAATTTTGTGTAAAAAGTTCAAGCCTTCTGAATTTAGAACTTACACAGTCATTTCAGAAGAGAGTTGCAGTCACAGAAAGTTATATTTCAGGGAGTCTACAAGATCAAAGAAGGTCAAACCTGTTGAAAAATTCACGCTTTGAATGAAGAGACCTTCCAAACAGGCTTTATGTGAGCAACATGGCTGTTTATTCATCTGGGTGCAGGTGGGCTAAGGCTGAAAAGGGCATTAGCAAAGGGCAGTGAGATAGGAGTTGGTCTTATAGGTTTGGGTAGTTTTTTGGGCGGCGGGGGTGTTGCAGAGTAAGTTCAGTTACAGTGGTGGGGTTGGGTGAGAGGTATTTACATTATCATAAGAACAGTTAAGATGGCAAGATTGGGTGAGGGGCTTGTGGGAAGCTCTGCTGGGCGACCAGGGACAATGGCAAATGCAGGCAGCGGGTGGGAGACTTAAGCCGAGGCAAGCAGGACTTCAGACTTTCAGGCTCCAGGCTTGCATATGGAGACCTGATAAAGCCATTTGCTTTTTGCAGTTTAAGCTAGTGTGGTTTTTTCTCATTCCCACCACTGAGGTAGGAGGAGCCTAGTTCTGATGTGCTAAATGAACGTTATCTCTTGGTCATTAATGTATTCAACAGTTATTGCATTCTTAAGAGTGTTAAGTATTGTGACCAAGTACTATAAAGACAGTAATGATCAAGACATGGGCTCTATCTTTATAGTAGTTCACTGAATATTCATAGAAGTCTTTCACTTCTTAAGTTAGGTTGCCTGTAAAGTGTTTTTCTAAGTATCAGTCTCCTCAATGATCCCCAAGTATGCACTACCCTTCTGCTGTGATACGTCCACATGTTAACTGTTCTCCAGGATTCATAAGGAGAAGAAATACAAGATAAAAGAATAAGATAATATTTTTTTCATAAAAGGATTAGGAATTTTTTTACATAAAAAGACAATGACCATTCCAATGACTCAGTGTGTTGTAGTAGAAGCAGGATTAGGGAGGTAATTTTACGTCTACTTCTGCTAGATTTCTCATAATAAGGAATTTAAAATCAGATTATTATTTTTTATTTAGATGGAGTCTGGCTCCATGGCCAGGCTGGAGTGCAGTGGCACAATCTTGGCTCACTGCAACCTCTGACTCCCTACTTCAAGTGATTCTCTGCCTCAGCCTCTCGAGTAGCTGGGATTACAGACACGTGCTACCATGTCCATCTAGTTTTTGTATTTTTAGTGGAGATGGGGTTTTACCATGTTGGTAGAAAGGTCTCAATCTCCTGACCTCGTGTTCCACCAGCCTAGGCCTCCCAAAGTGCTGGGATTACAGGCGTGAGACACTGCGCCCGGCCCAGATGATTCATTTTTAGGGGGAGTGAACAAATTAACAAGAGGAGGTTGAAAGAGTCTGTGCAGCTGTGTCTGTAAAGAAAATGCATATAATAATAGAACGACAGAATTTATTCCTTTTATTTAGCTGTAACTTTTTACCCTTTCACAAGTCTCTCCTTATCTACCCCTCCCCACTGGTACCCACTCTTCCCTCCTCAGCCTCTGGTATCTATTCTTCCATGCTCTACTTTTATGAAATCAGCTTTTTTAGATTCCACATATGAGTGAGATCATGCGGTATTTGTATTTCTGTGCCTGGCTTATTTTACTTAATATTATGTCCTCCAGATTCATCCATGTTGCCACAAATGCCAGGGTTCCATGCTTTGTTTGGCTAAATGGTATCTAGTTGTGTATGTATACCACATTTCCCTTTATCCATTCATCCACTGATGGACATTTAGCCTAATTTCGTATCTTGGCTATTGGAGTAGTGCTGCAGTAGAAATGGGAATGCAGATATCTCTTTGATTCACTAATTTCACTTCCTTTGGATATATACCCAATAGTGCAATTGCTGGTTCATATGGCAGTTCTACTTTTAATTTGTGGGAAACTGTTTTTCATCTTGGCTATACTATTTTATATTCCCATCAATAGGATATAAGAGTTCACCTTTCTCTACATTTGTACCAGCGTATGATATTTTTTCTTTTTAGTAACAGTCATTCTAACTGGGTTGAAGTGACATCTTAATTTGGTTTTAATTTGTATTTCCATTATAATTATAATATAAGCATTTTTTTTTGACATACTTGTTGGCTATTTTTATGCCTTCTTCTGAGAACAGTCTCCTTAGGGCTTTTGTTTGTTTGTTTTCCCAGGTGAGTTGTTTGAATTTCTTCATGTTCTGGATATTAGCTTCTTGTGAGATATATAGCTTACAAATAATTTATCCCATTCTGAAGGATGTCTTTTCACTCTGATTTTTTCCTTTGCTATGCAGAAGATATTTAGTTTAAGGTAATCCCATTTGTCTATTTTTGCTTTTGTTGCATTTGCTATTGGAATTTGTTTAAAAAAAATTCCTATTCAGACCAATCATGAAGCATTTCCCTTGTTTTCTTCTAGTGGTTTTATCAATTCGAGTCTTACATTTAAGTCTTTAATCCATTTTGTGTTGATTTTTTAATACGGTGAGAGATAGGGGTCTAGCTTCATTTTTCTACATGTGGATATTTAGTTTTCCCAGCATCATTTATTGAAAAGACTGTTGTTTCTCAGTCATGTATTCTTGGCACCCTCATTGAAAATCAGTTGGCTATAAGTGCATAAATTGTTTCTTTGTTCTCTATTCTGTTCCATTTTGTTTATTATTTCCAAGGTTTTAAAACAGAAATTTTTTTCTTAACATATGTGGATCAATTTTAAAGTAGATATTATTTTAATTTTTTATTTAACCCTTCATTGAGAGGTATAATAAGCATAATGAAAAGCTTATAAAATATAATTGTACAGATAAATGAATTATCATAAGGCAAATGACTGTGACTGCCCTCCTGAATCAAACAACTGAATGTTGCCAGCACTCCGCAGCTGCCTTACTACTGCCATCCTAATCTCTACCCTTTGCCCCAACTCTTTACAGCTAGTTTTGAGTTTTAGATCAATGACATTGTATAGTCTGTATCTTTACATATGGCTCCTTTTAATACATTTTAAGTTTTTGATATTTGTCTATGTTATGTGTCTCTGTAGTTCATTTATTTTCATTTTATAATTTTCCATTTTCAGTATACCACAATTTGTTTATGTATTCAATTGTTGAAGATCATTTGATTTTCCCAGTTGGGGATCACTACGAATTATGCCATTATGTACTTTTGCTAGGTGATCTATTTATTGGCCAATCCTCAACACTAGGAAATAATTTCAAATAGTTTTCTAGAGAGGCTGTACAATTTTAATATCCCAACAGAAATGTGTCAGCATGCTACATGTTTCCTGACGCTTTTCATTGTCTTTCATTTTAGACATTCCAGCATATGTGTTTTATTATTATTATTATTATTCTTTAGGTTCTGGGATACATGTGTAGAACATGCAGGTTTATTATGTAGGTATACATGTGCCATGGTGGTTTCCTGCACCCATCAACCCGTCATCCATGTTTTAAGCCCCACATGCATTAGGTATTTGTCCTAGCGCACTCCTTCCCATTGTGTGCCCTCACTGAAAAGCCCTGATGTGCGATGTTCCCCTCCCTGTGTCCATGTGTTCTCATTGTAAAACACCCACTTATGAATGAGAACATGCCCTGTTTGGCTTCCTGTTCCTGTGTTACTTTGCTGAGAATGATGATTTCCAGCTTCATCCATGTCCCTGCAAAGGACATGAACTCATTCTTTTTTATGTCTGCATAGTATTCCATAGTGCCACCTTTTCTTTATCCAGTTTATTATTGATGGGCATTTGGGTTGGTTCCAAGTCTTTGCTATTGGGAACAGTGCTGCAATAAACATATGTGCGCATGTGTCTTTTTAGTAGAATGATTTGTAATCCTTTGGGTATATACCCAGTAATGGGATTGCTGGGTCAAATGGTATTTCTGCTTCTAGATCATTGAGGAATCACCACACTCTTTTCTACAATGGTTGAACTAATATACAGTCCCACACACAGTGTAAAAGCTTTCCTATTCCTTCACATCCTCTCTATCTTTTGTTTGCTGACTTTTTAATGATTGCCATTCTAACTGGTGTGAGACAGTATCTCATTGTGGTTTTGATTTGCATTTCTCTAATGACCATTGAAGTTTTGATTAGTATTTTTTGGATGACTCATGTAATCAAAAACTTCTTTATGTATTTTTCCCATTTGCATCTTTATATATTTAAGTTGTCTATCCATATCTCTTCTTGTTTTTGTTCTAGTGGTTTGCTTGCTCCTTTTCTTATGTAATTTGTAACAGTTTTTTATATTCTGTATGCAAGGCTTTTGTATTATATATCACAAATACCTACATCAACTCAGTGGTTTGTCTTTCTCTCTCTTACTGATGCCTTTTGATCAACAGAATTTCTTAATTTTATTGTACAACAATTTATCAATAGTTTTTCTTGTAACTCATGTTTTCTTTTTATCATTTGAAAAAAGCTTTGATGTAAAGGTATTCTATATTTTCTTCTAGTCTTTTTTTTTTAACTTCACATTTTAATTGACAACACACTTCAAACTGATTTATATGTACGATGTAAAACAGGGGTACAGATTTTTTACAGCTATATTTAATTGACCTAGAATTTTATTTTGGAAAGAACTGTCTTTCTCACCAGCTCTGCAGTATCAAATATGTCATAAATCAAAAATGTATGATCCTGCTCCTGGATACACTATTTTGTTTCACTGGTTGTCTATCCTTAATCTTAATTACTGCATAATAATGATTAACATGTAGTACAATAAGTTGTCACAGTTTATTCATTTTTTAAGATAGTCCTGGTTATTTCTGATATACATATTAGAATTTTTTATTAATACAAATTGTCATGATTTAGTTAGGTATTTCATTGAATTTGTAGATAAATGAAGGTAGAATGAACATCTACTTAATACTGAGTCATTTAATCCAAGAACAAGGAAAATTCTTATATTTATTTAGTTTCTTTTCAATAAGAATATATAATATAATATAATAAGGAACTTACAGGTTTTTCATTTGGGTTTATGCCAAAAAAATTCATAAATTTTTTATTCCTTCTTAAAAACTTTTTGTGTCCCAATTAATTAAAATTGATCAACATTTAAAATGTTGATCAACATTTTACATGCTTCATTATATTACATATTATTTATGAGTATGATTCATTGTGAATAAATTTTTGTGTATTGTATGGGACAGTATTTTTCCCATGTGGATATCCAACTAATCTGACATTATTTATTAAAAATTTTTAATCCACTGAATTGCAGTAACACCTTTGTGATAAAACATGTAACTGAATATACAATCCTAATTTCACTTCTGTTCCATTGGTTCATTTGTCTATCCTTGCACTAGAGAGACACTATCTTAATTATGGTAAGTATTTAAATTGACAGTGTAAATTCCTCCAACTTTCTTCTTTTAAAAAATTGTATTGTTTACCCAAGAAATTTTGATTTCCAAATTCACTTTAGAATTTGCTTCTTAATGTACACATACTTACAATTATAGACAAATTTGCAGAGATTGGTATTTTAACAATAATTATTTTCTCAATGCAAAAACATGTATATGTGTTCATTTATTTATGTCTTCTTTTACCTTACCAGTATTTTTTAATCGTTTGTTTCATCCTTCACATTCCTGGAAACTAGTAGTTATATGTAAAATCTTGATTAGATTCACATTATTTTTACTACCTTAATTTTAAAGACAATTTTTATATTTCTAAAAAATGCAGAAATAATATATATTTGTCAGCATCAGTTAAACATGGGTGATATGGTTTAGCTCTGTGTCCCCTCCCAAATCTCACCTTGAATTATAGTTTCTATAATCCCCACATGTCTTGGGAGGGACCCAGTGGGAGGTAATTTAATAATGGTGATAGGTACCCTCGTTCTTCTCATGATGGTGAGTTTTCATGAGATCTGATAGTTTAAGTGGCTTTCCTCACTTTTGCTTGGCACCTCTCTTTGTTGCCAGCATGTGAAGAAGGACATACTTGCTTCACTCTGTGCCATGATTGTAAGTTTCCTGAGGTCTCCCCAGGCATGCAGAACTGTGAGTCAATTAAACTTCTTTTCTTTATAAATTACCCAGTCTCAGGTGTTTCTTCATAGCAGTGTGAGAACAAACTTACACAGTAAATTAGTATGCCATAGTGGGGCGCTGCTATGAAGATACCAGAAAATGTGGAAACAACTTTGGTACTGGGTAACAGACAGAGATTGGAACAGAAGAGAAGATGATGTGGGAAAGTTCACAACTTCTAGAGACTTATGAATGGCTTTGACCATAATACAGATAGTGATATGGATAATGAAGTCCAGGCAGAGGTGGTCTCAGATGGAGATGTGGAACTTGTTTAAAACTGGAATAAAGGTGACTCTTGCCATATTTTAGCAAACAGACTGGTTGCATTTTTCCCCTGCCCTAGATATTTATGAAACTTTGAACTTGAGAGAGATAATTTCGGATATCTGACAGAATAAATTTCTAAGTGGCCTAGCACTCAAGAGGAAGTAGAGTATAAAAGTTTGGAAAATGTTTAGAGCTTGATCATGCTATAGAAAAGAAAACCCCATTGTCTGAGGACAAATTAAAGCTTGCTGCAGAAATTTGCATGAGTAACAAAGAGCCAAATGTTTATTACCAAGACAATGGGGACAATGTCTCCAGGGCATGTCAGAGACCTTCACAGCAGCTTCTCCCATCACAGGCCTGGAGGACTAGTAGGGATAAATGGTTTTCTTGGCTGGTCCAAGGACCCTCCTGCTCTATGCAGCCTCAGGACATGGTGCCTTGAGCCCCAGCTGCTTCAGCTCTAGCCATGGCTAAAAGGGGCCAATGTACAGCTCAGGAATTGCTTTAGAGAGTGGAAGCCCTAAGCCTTGGCAGCTTACATGTGGTATTGAGCCTGTGGGCACACAGAAGTCAAGAACTGAGGTTTGGGAAACTCCACATAGATTTCAGAGGATGTATGGAAATGCCTTGATGTCCAAGCAAAACTTTGCTGCAGAGGCAGAGCCCTCATGGAGAACCTCTGCTAGAGCAGTGTGGAAGGGGAAAGTGAGGCCAGTGGCCCTACATATGGTCCCTACTGGAACACAGCCTAGCAGAGCTTTGAGAAGAGGGCCACCATTCTCCAGACCTGAGAATAGTAGATCCACCAACAATTTGCACCATGCACCTGGAAAAGCCACAGACAATCATTTCCAGCCTGTGAGGGCAGCAAGGAGTAGAACTGTACCCTGCAAAGCCACAGGGGCAGAACTTTTTGAGGCTGTGGGAGCATACCTCTTGCATCAGCATGCCCTGCTTGTGAGACATGGAGTCAAAGCAGATCATTTTTGGACTTTAAGGTTTTATAACTGCCTGCCCTATTGGATTTTAGACTTGCATGGAGACTGTAGCCACTTTATTTTGACCAATTTCTCCCATTTGGAATGGGTGCATTTACCCAATACCTGTACCCTCATTGTACCTAGGAAGTAACTAACTTGCTTTTGATTTTACAGGTCCATAGGCAGAAGGGTCTTGCCTTGTCTCAGATGAGACTTTGAACTTGGACTTTTAGGTTAGTGCTGGAATGCATTAAGACTTTAAGAGGCTGTTAGAAGGGCATGATTATGTTTTCAAAAGTGAGGACATAAGATTTGGGAGGGGCCAGGAGTAGAATCATATGGCTTGGCTGTGTCCCTACTAAGATCTCATTTTCATTTGTAGTTCCCATAATCCCTACATCTTGTGGGAGGACCCAGTGGGGGATAATTTAATCACGGGGTGGTTACCTTCATGCTGTTCTTTTGATAATGAGTTCACAGGAGATCTGATGGGTTTGTAAGGGGCTTTCCCCTTTTTGCTTGGCACTTCTTTTTGTTGCTGCCATGTGAAGTACAATGTGTTTGCTTCCCCTTCCACCATGGTTGTAAGTTTCCTGAGGTTTCCCCAGCTCTGCAGAATGTGAATCTATTAAACTTCCTTCCTTTATAAATTATCCAGTCTCAGGTATCTCTTCACAGCAGCATGAGAATTAACTAATACAATGGGGAAACAGAAGAATTTTATAGGATCACTCACTCTTGCTATAGATAATCAACATTTATCATAATGTACATGTGGTGTTTTTAATATACATTTAAACTTCTATATATTCTGTTTTTGTTGTTTGCACATGAATAGCATCATGTTAATCACACTACTCTGAAATTTGCTTTTGTAACCTAGAAATAAAACATGGCTTTTTCTGCAAGTCAGTAAATTAGAGCTATGCCATTTCTTCTTCTTCCTCTGCATAATTGCTTTTCATGAGGAAGCTGTACAATATAATAATACATTTGCCAACTGATGGACATTATGCTGTTTTCTATTCAAATTAAAATGCACCTGTCAGAATGATTCTTTCTATATCACTGGTGAACACAATAAGTCATTTTTGTGGTTGCTGTGATGTCAGGGAACCACAATTCCATACTGTTTATAAAATGTTGATTTTCACAATTTCTGTTTATATATGGTTATGTAACTCTTTTATCTGATTTGAGTAAACATAATCCTAAAACACTACTAAAATCTCAAGTATTTTATTTCACTGCTTGGTTGCATTGAAAAATTTGTATTTCTTTGTTTTCCAAAGACATTTTAATATACTTCTATTTGACTTGGAGAAATATTAATGCCTCCATTCAGACAGGTAGATAATTATTTTCTCTAATTTGATTAAAAAAGAACTTCACTGCATACATTATCAAAGTTGTGGTGAAGTTTTTCATTTATTTCTTTAGACTGGTTGAATTCTGTACGTTTGTGTATTCTTTTTTTTTTTTTTTTTTTTTTGCAAAGCCCTAGCACTTCTAACTGAAGATGTTTTGTAAACTTAAGGGTAGAAAAATAGTTTTATTTGAAAGCTACTCAAATACAGAGTTTGTTACTTTACTCCTTGCACTGAGAAGGGAGCATGGCTCCAGTGCTTCAATGGTTTGTCTTAATTACTATGAAATCAATACATCCAGAAACTATTGCTCTCAGATTTTAAAAATCTTAGCCATGAGTGGCTTCTTTAAAAGTTCTTACTTTTTTTTTAATATATATATTTTTTATTGCATTTTGGTTTTGGGGTACATATGAAGAAATGCAAGATTGTTGCATAGGTACACACATGGCAGTGTGATTTGCTGCCTTCCTTCCCATCACCTATATCTGGTATTTCTCCCCATGCTATCTCTCGCCAGCTCCCCACTCCTCACTGTCCCTCCCCTTTCCCTCCGACAGACCCCAGTCAGTGATGCTCCCCTCCCTGTGTCCACATGTTCTCATTGTTCAACACCCGCCTATGAGTGAGAATATGCGGTGTTTGATTTTCTGTTCTTTTGTCAGTATGCTGAAAATGATAGTTTCCAGGTTCATCCATGTTCCTACAAAGGACATGAACTCATCGTTTTTGATGGCTGCATAATATTCCATGGTGTATATGTGCCACATTTTCGCTGTCCAGTCTATCATCGATGGGCATTTGGGTTGGTTCCAGGTCTTTGCTATTGTAAACTGTGCTGCAATGAACATTCGTGTGAATGTGTCCTTAGAGTAGAGTGATTTATAATCCTTTGGATATATACCCAGTAATGGGATTGCTGGGTCAAATGGAATTTCTATTTCTAGGTCCTTGAGGAATCGCCACACTGTCTTCCACAATAGAACTGAAGGAGATAGAGACACGAAAATCCCCACTACATTCTTTACATGCCCCATTCCATTCCCCATTCCATTCCATTCCTTTCCCCATTCCTTTCCATTGCATTCTACATTACATTCCATTCCATTCTCCATTCCATTCTCCATTCAAATCCCCATTTCATTCCCTGTTCCATTCCTTTCCATTCCAAATTCTATTCTCCATTCCATTCCCCATTCAATTCCCCGTTCCATTCCATTTCATTAAACATTCCATTCTATATTCCACTTCTCATTCCTTTCCATTCCATTCCCCATTATATTCCCCGTTCCATTCCATTCCATTGTCCACTCATTTCCATTCAATTCTCAATTCCATTCCGCATTCCATTCCATTACATTACACCTTCCATTAGTCATTCCATTCTCCGTTCCATTCCATTTCATTAAACATTACATTCTATATTAAATTTCTCATTCCTTTCCATTCCATTCCCCATTCCATTACCCGTTCCTTTCCATTCCATTGCCCATTCAATTCCATTCCATTCTCAATTCCATTCCCCATTCCATTCCATTACATGCCCCATTCCATTGCCCATTCCATTAGTCACTCCATTCTCCGGTACATTCCATTCCATTAAACATTTCATTCTCTATTCCACTTCTCATTCCATTTCATTGCATTCCCCATTTCATTCCCCATTCCATTCCATTTCATTAGCCATTCCTTTCCATTGCATTCTACATTCCATTCCATTCCATTCCATTCTCCATTCCATTCCACATTTCATTACCTGTTCCATTCCATTCCATTCCCCATTCTATTCTCCATTCCATTCCACAATCCATTCCCCATAC
>CAUYUD010001860.1:0-11319 GCA_963575295.1 Alouatta caraya | reverse complement strand
AGCTAATTTTTGTATTTTTAGTAGAGACGGGGTTTCACCATGTTGACCAGGATGGTCTCGATCTCTTGACCTCGTGATCCACCCGCCTCGGCCTCCCAAAGTGCTGGGATTACAGGTGTGAGCCACCGCGCCCGGCCCTCTCTCCTTTTTAAGCAGAAAATTTCCAGAGGTAGGTTTTTAAAGACTGTGTCCAATCTTGTTTTTTTGAGACGGAGTCTTGCCCTGTCGCCCAGGCTGGAGTGCAGTCATGCGATCTTAGCTCACTGTAACCTCTGCCTCCTGGCTTCAAGTGATTCTCCTGCCTCACCCTCCCCAGTAGCTGGGGCTACAGGCATGTGCCACCATGCCCAGCTAATTTTTGTATTTTTAGTAAAGACAGGGTTTCCATGTTGGCCAGGCTGGTTTCGAACTCCTGACCTCAGGTGATCTGCCCACCTTGGCCTCCTAAAGTGCTGGGATTACAGGTGTGAGCCACCATGCCCAGCCAATCTTTTCCAGATGTCCTAAAGCTTTCTCTTCAGAAAAGAGGGACCATGGTTACACTTATACGAAGCAGCCTTTGGAAATCACTGCTTTTGGACACGTTTGAACTATCAGAACAAAAGTTTCATTCCTACAAGAGGAAAAAACAAAATCAAAACACAACACCCAACAATCAAACCCAGAAACAACAATCGAGGGCTTTTCCCCTTGTGTTTCTGCAGTTTTCACCTGAATTTGCAAAGCTAAGTGGCTCAGATTCTTCAGAGAGGAGTTTGATTAACCATTTGGATTTATGAGTAATTTCTTAATCTATATGTAAAATCGCAGTCCTTCTGCCACATAAAACACAGTTCTTCTATTTTTGGAAAACACCTCTGAACCTCAGCATGTTTCACATATGTGGAATTGTGAGCAATCGCACAAACCTGGATGTCACAGTCTGTGTTTCAAAAAAGCACACACTTTTGAAAAAGCTTAAATGTTAGGAGACCAAGACAGGCAGATCACAAGGTTAGGAGATTGAGAGCAGCCTGGCCGAATGGAGAAACCCCGTCTCTGCTAAAAATACAAAAATCAGCCAGGGATGGTGGCGTGTGCCAGTCGGCCCAGCTACTCAGGAGGCTGAGGCAGGAGAATCGCTTGAACCCGGGATGCAGAGGTTGCAGTGAGCCGTGATCACACCACTGCATTCCAGCGTGGGCAACAGAGCAAGACTCTGCCTCAAAAAATAAAAAGAAAAGAAAAAAATAAGAAGTTTACATGTTCAAAATATTGAACTCATTGTTAAAAACACGTTTCCATGTGTCTTTTTTTTTTTTTTAGAAAAAATTAAGTTTGTCTAATTATAGATATGAAAAGATACACTTCAAACTGGGTGACCTCTGGGCACAGGATTGGGTAGGGGTACACTTGGATTTTCTCACTTTCTACTTGTTTAGATGATTTGCATCTTCAAATAAAAACAATTAGTATGTTCTGTTTGTATAACAAAATGCTTTTCTTCATTTGTTTATTTTCAATTTCTGCGCCTATCTACTTCTGAGAGAACTTCAAGATAAAACATCAAAGCATTAAAACTACAGAACACAGACAACCTGAAGGAAACAAGGCTAGTGACATGTGGCATGATTGATTACAGTCAAACAGGCAAAGGTGTGATTACAATGAAAAAGAAACAGCTGGAGGCTTCCTGGCAACTCCAGAGTAACAAAAAAGAGTTCTCATCCAGGTGATGGGGCTAAAGAGTGTTTTTGTTTTTGTTTTAAAGAAGAGAGCTTCCAAATTAATCCACTCTGTAAAAAAAAAAAAAAAAAAAAAACAAACACACTTTTCCTAGAACTAAACTCAAGCAGGAATTTGTGACAAATTTGTGCCCTCCTTGTTAAGAGGGCAAGGCAGTGGTTCAGAAAATACCATTCTGAAGTACAGTTTTACAAGAGGGAAAAGTTCTTTTCAAATAGATTATTCTCAGAATCACCCTTTAGAGAAGTCCTTAAATGGTAACTGAGTAAAAGCATTTCCAAGATTTTGTAGTCCTGATGATAAAAACATGTACAAAAAGACATCATTCCATATAAAACCATCTCAAGTTCCTATTGGTTTATAGGATGGCATTTATATATTCTTAGGCCTTGAGGGAGACACTGGTCTGCTTTCCATCACTTTGCTGGTGTAGTTGACCCACCCCCAGGTTTCCAGGTATGCATGGTCCATGGCTACATTTTTTCATTAAAGAATTGAGAAAGGTGCCAGGCACTGTGGCTCACACCCGCAGTCTCATCACTTTGGGTGATCTACCTGCTCAGGCAGGTAGATCACTTGAGCTCAGGAGTTTGAGACCACCCTGGCCAACATGGTGAAAACCCACCTCTACTAAAAATACAAAAATTAGCTGGGCATGGTGGCGCATTCCTGTAGTCCCAGCTACTCGGGAGGCTGAGGCAGAATTGCTTGAACCCAGGAGGCAGAGGTTGTGGTGAGCCGAGATCGCACCATTACACTCCAGCCTGGGTAACAAGAGCGAAACTCCGTCTAAAAAAAAAAAAAAAAACACACACACAAATGCCTCCTAGGATAATACCTATTTTATAAAAGACCCTAAGTTGTGAACACATAAGCCACTGCCACTGCATTCCATCTCTTTCATACTGAGAAATACAAGGATAACCTCCACCTCCGGACCTGCAGAGATGTCAGCAGAGACAAACCCAATGCCCAGCTCCTGCCCAACCCTGCCCAACCCTCCCAGTCCTTCCTCTTCGTGACCCTGTAAGTTCACCTCCAAGAAGCCGGCAAGAGGAGCTGTGATGTCCCCCAGTTCTCCCACTTTCTCTCCTGTTCTGACCAAGAAACGCCAGGTGCTTTGCTCTATGAGCTGGGCAGCTCATTTCTCTTGCAGGCTTAAACCCAAGCTGGGGCCGTGAATATTCCCAGGCACTAAACAAAGATGTTAGAATTGTTACCCAAAATGCAGAAAGAAACTGGCACCGGCCCTGAGCCAAATTCCTGAATTTTTCCTATAAACTCCACACCATGACGCCCTTGACAAGGACATACCTAAGCAGAACATGCTTTTCTCTCAGTGCCTATCTAAATATAGGTTATACCACCAGATAAGTTCTCCTAATGAACACTGGACCAACCAGCCTGGAGCTTGGTGCTTCCTTCTTTGGAGTCCCAACAAATCCCATTTTCAGAGACTAAGGGACTCCCATGTGGGAATTCCTCTGCCAACAATTTTAGGGCAACCCCAGCAGGAGGCTCAGCCTAAGGAAATGAGAGCCAAACTCAATCCTAGTACATTCATCACAGATATGATTAAAGGCAAACAACCTAGATATCTCTTCAGGCTGCTCTATCAAAGCACCAAAGCCATGGTGACTTAGAAACCACATTATTTCTCACCGTTCTGGAGGGTAGAAGTCAGTGATCAAGGCCCGTTTTCTGGTTGCTGAGTCTGGTTCCTCGCTGAGTCCTCACAAAGTAGAAAGAGAACAAACTCACGCTGGGACCCCCTTTAAAAGAACATATCTCACCGTGGCGGCTCTGCCCTCAGGACCTTATCCATCCCTAATCACCTCCCAAAGGCCCCACCTCCTAACACCACCCCTTTAGAAGGATAGGGTTTCATTAATGTAAATTACATTCAGTTCACAGTCCACCAACAGAATGGAATAAATGAGGGTACATCCGCTGGGGGCGGTGGTTCATGCCTGTAATCCCTGCACTGTGGGAGGCCGAGGCGGGCAGACCACGAGGTCAAGAGATGGAGACCATCCTGGCCAACATGGTGAAACCTCACCTCTACTAAAAACACAAAAATTAGCTGGGTGTGGTGGTGCGCACCTGTAGTCCCAGCTACTCGGGAGGCTGAGGCAGGAGAATTGCTTGAACCCAGGAGGCAGAGGTTGCAGTGAGCCAGGATCGCACCACTGCACTCCAGCCTGGAGCCTGGTGACAGAGCAAGACTCTGTCTCAAAAAAAAAATAATAATAAATAAATAAATTCTACTTCTGACTGTGAGTGAGTCTATTCTAAGGGTTATCACACTTTTCTTTGCACCAGGATCATCTTGGGGAACTTGTGAAAAAAATGCAGATGTCTGGGTCTCACCCTTTAGAGATTCTGACTCAGCAGGACCAAAGCAGAGTCCAGGAATCTGCATTTATAACAAGCATCTCATGTGACTCAGATGGGAGGGATTAGCAGGAGCGTTTGGAGAAACACGGCCTCAATAAACGGTAGCTGCTATGTGGAAAATGTGTAAACACACCACTAGTAATAGTTCCTGTTTATTATTCAGCTCACACTGCAAGCGAGGACTTCTTCTGAGGACATGGAAATGAGTCAGACCCAGTGTGATTCATACTTTATGTGACCCTCACAGGGACACAATGACTAGGTAATTAGCATATTCTCCTTTATGTGTTTAACTTAAAAAATTTTTTTTTGAGACAGAGTTTTGCTCTGTTGCCCAGGCTGGAGCACAGCTGTTACCCAGCTGGTGAAATCTGAGCTCACTGCAGCCTCAGCCTCCCAAGCTTAAGTGATCCTCCCACCTCAGCCTCCTGAGTCGCTGAGGTCACAGGCATGCACCATGCCCCCTGCTAATTTTATTTTTGTTTTACTTTATTTATTTATTTTGAGGCCATGTCTTGCTCTGTCACCCAGGCTGGAGTGTAGTGGCACAATCTTGGCTCACCGCAACCTCTGCTTGCTGGGTTCAAGTGATTCTCTTGCTTCAGCCTCTCGAGTAGCTGGGATTACAGGCACCTGCCACTACACCTGGCTAATTTTTGTATTTTTTTGTAGAGACGGGGTTTCACCACGTTGGCCAGGCTGATCTCAAACTCCTGACTTCAGGTGATCTGCCTGCCTCGGCCTCCCAAAGTGCTGGGATTACAGGCGTGAGCCGCCATGCCTGGCCTCAGACTTTTTATTGTGAAATAAAATGGTGATACAGAGAGCCAAACATTCATCAAATAAAGTCAGTAATAAATATTCTGCTAGTTTTATTAGCACAGTAATTCTCAACCAAGAACATTATGGGGGTGTTCCTGATTATTCCAGCAGCTGGAGATGGGAACCCTTCCAGTCCCATGCTCCTGCGGCTTCTGTCTCTGAACATGGATGTGTGTGGGTGTCATCTCGCACAGGCGTCATGAGTTAACAAAAGGCAGACATCACTGTCAGTAGCACCTTGGTCAAGAAATAGAACTCTGCCCTTCCAGAAGCCCTTTCATGTGCTCATCCTAATGACAACCTCTTCCTTCTCCCCAAAATAGCACGTTATCCTGACTTCTCAGGTTCTCACTTCCTTGTGTGTTTTCAGTTTTATTACGCACAGATGCATCCCTGGATTCTGTAGTTGAATCCTGGCCATTTAAAAAAGTAGATGCAAGTTTGTTTGTTTGTCTGTTTTTGAGACAGTGTCCCATTCTGTCACCCAGGCTGGAGTGCAGTGGTGCAATCTCAGCTCACTGCAACCTCCGCCTCCTGGGTTTAAGTGATTCTCCTGCCTCAGCTTCCCAAGCAGCTGGGATTACAGGTGCCCACCATCATGCCCAGCTATTTTTTTGTATTTTTAGTAGAGACAGGGTTTCACCATGTTGGCTAGGCTGGTCTCGAACTCCTGACCTCAAGTGATCTACCTGCCTCGGTCTCCCAAATCGCTGGCATTCCAGGCATGAGCCACCACACCTGGCCAGATACATGTCTTTTAAGTCTCTCTCTCTTTTTTTTTCTTCATATGAGCTGTGGCTTTGCTGTAAGGTCTCTTTTCACCTATAGCTGCTTCCTCCATCCCTTTTATTTCTTTACAATACTTTTTTTTTTTTTTTTGAGATGGAGTCTCGCTCTGTCACGAGGCTGGAGTGCAGTGGCTCAATCTTGGCTCACTGCAACCTCTGCCTCCCGGTTCGAGTGATTCTTCCGCTTCAGTCTCCCGAGTAGCTGGGACTACAAGCACGCACCGCCACTCCCGGCTAATGTTTTTTGTATTTTTAGTAGAGACAGGGTTTCACCATGTTGACCAGGATGGTCTTGATCTCTGGACCTCATGATCCGCCGGCCTCGGCCTCCTAAATGCTGGGATTACAGGTGTGAGCCACTGCGCCCGGCCCTTTCGTATTTCTTTGTAGAGATGGAGTTTCATGATGTGGCCAGACTGTTCTCGAACTCCTGACCTCAGGCCATCCACCCGCCTCAGCCCCCCAAAGTGCTAGAATCACAGATGTGAGTCACTGCACCCAGCCTGTTTCTTACAATTTATCTGTTGAAGAATCTAGGCTGTTAGACTCGTAGAGTTCGGACTTTTCTGATCAAACAGTTCTCCCTCCTCTATATTTCCTGGAAACTGGCAGCTGGGTCCAGGGCTTTATTCTTTTTTGTTTGTTTGTTTGTTTGTTTTTTGTTTTCCTGAGACAGAGTCTCACTCTTGTCCAGGCTGGAGTGCGGTGGCAC
This sequence comes from Alouatta caraya, assembly GCA_963575295.1. Classification (NCBI taxonomy): domain Eukaryota; kingdom Metazoa; phylum Chordata; class Mammalia; order Primates; family Atelidae; genus Alouatta; species Alouatta caraya. The sequence goes on along the minus strand of CAUYUD010001860.1, from coordinate 4,875 downwards.
AGTCTCAGCTCACTGCAGCATCAGACTCCCGGGCTCAAGCGATTCTCCTGCCTCAGCCTCCTAGTAGCTGGAACTACAGGTGCCCACCGTCAGACCCTGCTGATTTTGTTGTTATTGTTTTTGGTGTCTCACTTTGTTGTCCTGGCTGGTCTTGAACTCTCGGCTTCAAGCAATCTACCTGCCTCAGCTTCCCAAAGTGCTGGGATTACAGGCGCGAGCCACTGCACCTGATCTTTCTCTCTTATATGTGAATTTTTGAGGGAGTCTGTACCTGTGATATTGCTTTGTGTGTGTGTGCATGTGTGTGTATGTATGTGTATGTGTGTGTATGTATATGTATGTGTATCTGTGTGTGTATGTGTGTATGTGTGTGACTGTGTGTTTATGTGTGTATGTGTGTGTGTGTGTCTATGTGTGTGTATGTGTGTGACTGTGTGTGTCTATGTGTGTATGTGTGTGACTGTGTGACTGTGTGTGTCGTGTGTATGTATGTGTGTGTGTGCGTGTGTGTGTATGTATATGTATGTGTATCTGTGTGTGTATGTATGTGTGTGTGTGTGTGTCTATGTGTGTATGTGTGTGACTGTGTGTGTGTGTCTATGTGTGTATGTGTGTGTGCGTGTGTGTGTTGGGTTTTGTTCATGGTTCCTTGCTCATCATTTTCACAGCCTCTGTTAGTGTGAACAGAACCTCTCTCTCTAATCTCCTGCCCCCTCTTTCACCTGGACAAGGCAGAAACTCTAATCTGACTGTGGATCACAGAACCCTCATTTCAGAGGGGAAGGAATACTGCACAGAGAAGCCAGGAAGAATCTGAACAGAGGCAGAGGTTACAGTCAGCCAAGATCGCACCACTGAACTCCAGCCTGGGCAACAAAGAGAGACGCCATCTCAAAAAAAAAAGAGGAAAAGAAAAAGACAAAAAAAGAGGGAGACAGAGAGAATACATTCCTGTTGTTTTAAGTCACTGTGTTTGTGGGAACTCGTTATGGTGGCCCTGGGGAACTAACACAGCAACTAATTAATATTTTTAAAATGTCACTGTGAGCTCATGAGTTTAAACAGATTTCATGGGATTAAATCAGCTGCAATTATTTTCCTCGTTGAGGCTCACATTGCCCCACTTTGGGCCAGTGGGAGGCCCTTCACATTGACTTGTAAGTGCTCTTACCGTAACTACCGCAGCTCCCGCTAATGGAGACCGAAATGTTCCAGGTTACTCTTGTTCACTGCCTGCTCCAGATCTGGAATCAGCAGTTTTGGAAGAAGCCCCAGTTTCTTTTCTTTCCTTTCTTTCTTTTTTGAGACAGGGTCTCACTCTGTTGCCCAGGCTGGAGCGGAGTGGTGTAGTCTCAGCTCACTGCAGCCTCTGTCTCCCGGGCCCAGGCAATCCTCCTACCTCAGTCCTCAGAGTAGCTGGGGCCACAGGCATGCGTCATCACACCCGGCTAATTTTGTTTTTTGTAGAGACAGGTTCTTACTATGTTGCTCAAGCTGGTTTCAAACTCCTGGGCTCAAGCAATCCTCCCACCTCAGCCTCCCGAAGAGTTGGGATTACAGTTACAGGTGTGAGCCACTGTGCCTGGCCAGCCCCACTTTCTTTTAGAGGGAAACAGCATTTCCAGATCATAACGTGGACATAGGGACACTCACTGCTACTGGGTTGGCTGTTTCTAGGCCTTTGGGGTGGTCAGAGAGACTAGATCCTGTATAAAATACTCCCTCCTCTAGAGCACGTATCGGCCCATTCGTTTGATTTATAATGAACACCTATTGTGTACCCAGCACTGTTTTAAGCACTGGGGATATCGCAGTGAACAAAACTAAGAAATCATCTCGTTCTCAAGGCGCTCAGTCTGTTCAGGAGACGGACGATAGACGAACAGGCAAATGCATGTTCTCTGGTCATGGTCAGTGACGAAAAGGCAGTTAAAGCAGAGAGAGTGGAAGGGGTCTACGGGAGAGAGGCGGCTGTTTTACGTGGGTCGCCAGAGCTTTCCAGGAAGAGAAAACAGCAAGTGTGAAGGCTGTAAGGTGGGAATATGCTCGGCATAGTCCAGGAAAGGCGAGGACGCTGCTGTGGCTAGAGCGTCGAGCTAGGGTGGAAGGACGGGGGACAGGTCTGAGTTAGCCAGGGGCCAGACTGTGTGGGACCTTGAGTAAGATTTTATTCTGAGTGAGATGGGAGCTGCCACATCCTAGACTCTGACTGTCTCTCCACTGCCCTGGGGTTTCCCCAAGGGCTAGGGTCTTAACTCTTCTCTGAGTCTCCAGCAATGCCAGGGTATGACCCAGGAGAGGACTCGAGACATGACTTTAAACATTAATGAAGTAAACATCTCATATACCCCATAAATATATACACCTATGTACCCACAGAGACTGAAAATAAAAAACTACTGGCCAGGCGTGGTGGCTCGCGCCTGTAATCACAGCACTTTGGGAGGCCTAGGCGGGCAGATCACTTGAGGTTGGGAGTTTAAGACCATCCTGACCAACATGGTGAAACCCTGTCTCTACTGAAAATACAAAAATTAGCCAGGCATGGTGGCACATGCCTGTAGTCCCAGCTACTCAGGAGGCTGAAGCAGGAGAGTCACTTGAACCCGGGGGGCGGAGGTTGCAGTGAGCCAAGATTGTACCACTGCACTCCAGCCTGGGCAACAGAGTGAGACTTTGTCTCAAAAAAGAAAAAAAAATCACAAAAAAATTAATGAAGAACGCAGACACTGGCCTGTCCTTGGAAGCCTCATCCCTTTGCTGTCTTCTTGGCAAATTCCTACACTTCCTTTGAAATCTCTCAAGGCATCACCTCCACCAGGAAGCATTCTCTGATGGCCTCTATCCTCCAGGCTAGGTGGGTGGTCCCTTCTAGCTTCCCACAGTGTCTGTGCTTCCTCCATTTTCACTTGTAACTCTGTACTGGGATGCTCTGTTTCCTCCATTATACTAAGACGTGTCAGAGGGCAGAGACTTGGCACTATCCAGCTCCAGATCCCCAGCATAACCCGGAACAGGATCTGCACCTCCGGAATCCTCAGAAAATATTTGTAAATAAATATACGAATGAAAGCATGCTTTTCTCCCTCTGCTCAACTCTATGCTTCAAAACCCCAGCCAAATGTCTCTTTTTCCAAATGTTTTCTTATAGTTCCTGCAGAAAGTCATTTATCTCTCTCTACTGGGCTCAGGAGACTTCCATGATGACATCTGCTGCCCTATAATGTGACAGCATAGTCCCGTGTCTGTTTCCTCCAGGGAACTTCATAGGACAGAGACCCTACACAATTCATCTTTGGATCCAGCCCTGGAGAAACTCCTCAGAAAAACAAGTGAACCAATGCATCAGGCCTTTCCACCCTTTTAACAACTCCTATTCAACCTTCAAAACCCAACTCAAATATCTCCTTTCTATATTTGTTGAATAAGAGGACTGAAGGTTATGGTCCCAGGTCAGCGGGGACTGAGGCTGGTGGGAGTGGTCAAGCCGTGCTCACCTGCAGGAGCAGCTTGCGGTAGCGGTCATTGAGCAGCTCCGAGTTACTCTGCTCCTCCTCCAGCTCTTCCTCCAACTGCCCCAGGCGCCCCTCCAGCTGACGCTTCTCCTCCAGAATGGCTGCCCTAGGGAGACAGGAAGGGGTGGGGATGAGAGGACAGGATGCCAGAGGAGGGTGCCTTGCCTCACACTACAAGGCCCTGTGGTTAGCTCCACCCACCTCCCCAGCCTCACACCCCAGGGGCCCCCCGTTAGCCCCGCTCACCAACCTGTCCCAGAGCCCAGCCAGCTCTAACCCACCCCAGCTTCACCTCTTGCAGGCACGGTACCTCCACCTCCAAACCCTTGGGCCACTTACTTGCTAAGGTTGCCATTGGCCACCTCATCCGCCATCTCATCCCGGTCCTGCTGGGCCTGCCGCCGAGCACGGTCTGAGGCGGCCAGTTCCTGTGATGGCAGAGAGAGGGGGGCGGCCGGTGGGGGTGAGGAGAAGCAATCTGGGCACGGGTCTCACCCCTTCTCTGTCCATCACACCCCAAGTCTCTTGGCTTTTTTCTCATGCTGTCCCTGGGTAACCCTGGAATGAGCTTCAATCTACAGATGTCTCCTAAATCTGTCTCCTGAGCCCCTGAGCTGTGCCCACCTCCTGCAGCCCAACCCCCAGGACCCTCACCTTCTCCACCTTTTACTGCACACAGGTTCTCCTCTCAAACCTGCGTCTCCTCCAGGGTCCTGTAGTCAGTGGGCCAGACCCCAGTGTTCTCCCCTCCTCTGTCCCCTCACCACGGCCTCCTCCCTCCTGCCCTCTGACTGCCTTCTCCATCCTCTGCAACCCTGGCCCTGGCTCAGGGCTCTCTCCCCACCACCCCACCAGGCTTCCAGTCTCCCCACTCCAGTTCAACTGCTACAGAGCTGACTCTTCCCATCCTCTTTTCTGGATCTTTCCATGGCTCCCTAGTACCCCAGGACATAATCTCTGCCTTTAGTCCGTGATTGGAGGCCACACAGTAAGCCCCACCCACCTCCCAGGGGCCCCCTCCCCAGCCTCGCATCCAGGGGTCCTGTGGTTAGCCCCGCCCACCTCTCCAGCCTCACACCCAAGGACACTGTGGTTAGCCCCACCCACCTCCCCAGCCTCACATTCAGGGACCTTGTAGTTAGACCTCCCCAGCCTCACACCCTAGGGACCCTGTGGTTAGCCCCGCCCACCTCCCCAGCCTCACACTCAGGGACCCTGTGGTTAGCCCCGCCCACCTCCCCAGCCTCACACTCAGGGATCCTGTGGTTAGCCCCGCCCACCTCCCCAGCCTCACACTCAGGGACCCTGTGGTTAGCCCCGCCCACCTCCCCAGCCTCACACTCAGGGACTCTGTGGTTAG
>CAUYUD010001859.1:0-24016 GCA_963575295.1 Alouatta caraya | reverse complement strand
TTCATATGTTTGTTGGCTTCATGTATGTCTTCTTTTGTAAAGTGTCTGTTCATATCCTTTGCCCACTTTTGAATGGGCTTGTTTGTTTTTTTCTTGTAAATCTGTTTTAGTTCTTTGTAGATTCTGGGTATCAGCCCTTTGTCAGATGGGTAGACTGCAAAAATTTTTTCCCATTCTGTTGGTTGCCGATTCACTCTAATGACTGTTTCTTTTGCTGTGCATAAGATGTGGAGTTTGATTAGGTCCCATTTGTCTATTTTGGCTTTTGTTGCCAATGCTTTTGGTGTTTTGGTCATGAAGTCCTTGCCTACGCCTATGTCCTGAATGGTTTTGCCTAGATTTTCTTCTAGAGTTTTGATGGTGTTAGGTCTTATGTTTAAGTCTTTAATCCATCTGGAGTTAATTTTGGTGTAAGGTGTCAGGAAGGGGTCCAGTTTCTGCTTTCTGCACATGGCTAGCCAGTTTTCCCAACACCATTTATTAAACAGGGACTCCTGAATCTGATAAGCAACTTCAGCAAAGTCTCAGGATACAAAAAAAAAAAAAAAAAAAAAAAATTGTGATGATATTTTTAATTACTTTTGGCTGCTAGCATTCCCCTGCATTTTAAAAACATCCTAAGAGTAAAAGGACTCTATCATTTTATCAATTAATTCTCCATGCCCTTCTAGAGATAATGTCCAACAAAATCGATATTCATTTTCCCATGTGGAATCCCATCAAATGTGCATGAGTAAGGAGTACCAGTAATCTTTTGGCATGTGCGGTTCCCCCGCTCCCCAGTGGCTTAATTTCATTCTGGTTTGGCAATCTGATGGAGAAACAGAGGCCTATCTAGGTGGTGTGTGGCTGAAACACACAGTGCAGTGGTGAAACTTCTTGAAAAAGAATATAAAAATATAAAATTAAGTACAGGGCTTGCATGGAGTTGTGCTAGTGAGGGTCCCTGAACTTAAGTTTCATCATCTCTGGAGCACATCATAATCAAGTAGGGATATATTAGAACTCTATGGGTTTAGGGCAGAAGTCATACACTCCAGTGTCTCAAGGGGCTAAGCATGTGATTTGCAAAGTGAAAGGAACTAAGGGCATGCACATTCACAAGTGAATGAAGGGACCCTGAAACCATGGAGAGCACAAACTTTTCCTAAAGAAAGCAACTGCTGTTTCTCTCTTGCTGACTGTGGTCATGCAAGAATGAGGGCATCACATTGCCACATCTTGCAACATTTTAAAGCATCTAGATATATGGAGTTGTTGTTGTTGTTGTTTTAAATCAGAAATCTCCTGATTTTAAAATACACCAAATAAACATGTCTACTGGGAGTAAATTTTGCCAAATGACTTACAGTTTGTGACCTCTAAAATAGTTTTCATTTTTGTAACATGTTCAGAGTAATTTGAAATATGAATGAGAGAATTATACAACTACTAAGATAAAATTGAATATTGGCATGTATCAAAGACCTAACTTGTTAGAAGAAGCATATGTCTCAGCCTTCAAATCTGAAATATTCATCTCCCACTTTTAATACAGATATAGGATTTAAAAGTCTGTTTCTCTTTTCCATTGCTTTTTTGGGATGATTTCAGTCTCTTTCCTGACTGCCAATCCCTTTATTCCCCCTCTTCCACATGAAGGTAGCATGTTTTTTAGCATAGTGCCTGGCACATAAATAAGCACAAATATAGAGTATAAATAAGCACAAATATTGTGCAGTATAACAATGCTTCACTCATCCGCAGACCACGTGTACAATGGTGGTCCCATAAGATTATCATATTGTAGTTTTACTGTACATTTTCTATGTTAAATACACAAATGCCTACCACTGTATTATAGTTGCCTACAGTATTCAGGACAGTAACATGCTCTACAGGTTTGTAGCCTAGAAGCAATAGGCTATACCGTATACCCTACGTATGTAATAGACTACGCCGTGTAGGTTTGTATAACTGTACTCTATGATGTTTGACAAAATCACCTCGTGATGCAGCACCGACAACATACCCCCATTGTTAAGAAATGCATTGACTTTATATGGTTGCTGGATTAATTCAAGTATGACTTAGCCAAAGTTTATTTGAAAGTTATTCTCTCCTTGCTTGACTTCAAATTTGAGGCAGCCTTATTCAATGCATAGAACATGATTTCCTTTGACCAAAAGCATTTGATTTAAATTTCTGTGTGGAATGTGAGTAAGGGCATCTATATCGACTGCAAACATCTGAATAGTAGTAGTGCTAGTAGTCACTATGTGCATCATCATTATCATTATCACAGTGAATGCTATGTACATGCCATGCCCCGCTTTGAATATTTTACACATATTAATATAATAGTCATAATTGGCATTATTTTTTATCCATAGAACTTACTTTTTTAAAGTTTAAACTAGGAATTAAAACCATATATAAAATAAGACCATCTCATCAATCTGAGGTCACACCAGGAAAAGTCTAATTTAAACAAAACATTCTTAGTTTTGTATTACATAAATGAAATCAATATATATCAGATATGAGTCTGTGCTAGATACTCTGCTAAATGCCAGGCTACCTGCTTGGATGGGCTGATGAGTATAGACGTGAACAGAAGAGACGCTGACCGTTGATTTCCAAAGGCGTTCCAATATTCTATCAACATGAAAAATTGGAGAATTAGGAAGTTGGTGCATACTTCAGGTTTGCCAGCAATGTCCCATGATTTCTCTAACCAGCTTTCCAGGGCACATCTCCAGGCTTCTATTTATGCACAGATGTGTGTGTTGGTTGATCAAACATTTCAGAGATCTGCCAGCTTTCAAGGGTCCCAGTTCTGCAACTGCGCCCCAGGAGCAAGTTTCTCAGCATAGCTGGTACAGAGGAACCACAGCTACATCTGTTTTTTGTATATATTCCCTGCCGAAATTCTTGGTTTTTACTTAATAGAACTTCTTGTATACCTTCAATGAAATGGATGGAAACAACATCTTTATCTCTGAGGAAACTGAACAGTCATTGTTACCACCAACTGAGCCATTAACTTATAACTCCTTTTTGTGCCAGATCTTTTTATCTGATTCCCTGCAGGATATATCTAGGCATCAGGACAAGATTAAACAAAGATGTCAATGTAAATAATGATTCTGTGACTGGCTAGAGTTAAATGGTCCAGAGAAATAGCACATGCTATTTACCTCACAGGGAGCCTATGGATTCATAATGTGGGATCTTTTACAGGGTATGTACCTTAAATTAGATGACTGTGGTTCAGTGTAATGTAGCAAAATAACCCATTTGGTTCATCAGAAAATAATCATATTTGGAATGGTCTTTCTCATCTTCAAATTGGCAAAGTTAGACTAGAGATTGTATAAGATCTCTTGCAGTATAGTGCATCTTGCTTTGAAAAATTTGGCTTGCCCACATTCAAACTATGCCTAGTCTTACGCAATAGACTGCATGGCATTGCCTTTTTAACTTTGAACAATTATGTTGCACATAGGAATGCAATTGTTGAAACTGACGGGTATCAGTCAAGTGATGAAGACTTTAATATCATTAGGGCTTTTAGGCTCAATCTCTCTATCAATTGTAGCATGTGTGGAGTTTTGAATTTAAGATTTTCTTAAAGTTAAGGCACCCAGATTTCAGATGAAGTGACCTAGTCCATTTTAAGATTATTTTAATGCAAAATAATCTCTAGTGCCTCTGCTGTGTTCCAGGGTTGTGCGTTAAGTGTCTCTCCATTTGTTAATCATGCCTTTCCGTTTGTTTCTTTCAGTATTGACATAGCCCATAGCCCATTTCCCCTCCTGGCTGTACAGTATGGTTTTGAATTTTGTTATTCTAATTCTTCAGCCAAAGTTGGCAATGTAGAGCCATAAAAGGATGTAGATTAAAATTTCCTTAAAGGTAACCTTTTATAGCTTTCTCATTTTTCAAATGATAAAAACGCAGTTCAGAAATATTAAGTGGTGTGCTGAAGGCAATGCTTTCCAAATGTTTTCATACCATGGCAAAGATAGAAGGTGATGATCATTCTAAGGCACGCTGGGCTAACATTTTGAGGTTGTTAGTGGCTACAGCAGACCAGCCCAAGGGCTCCAGTGGCCTTTTCCTAGCGCTTCTAAAAGCTAAAAAATTAAGATTTAAGCACGTATTTTAACTCATTTATGATATATTCTATAATATACCATTTGCAAAGCTCTGACCTGAATTCAACTGTTAGCAGAGCTACCAGTAACCTGATCTCTATTGGCTTAAGGTAAAACAGTATTTATTGTCTTCTACAATATAGGTAAGGGTGAGGCTTGATCCAGTGGATTAAACTTCACCTTGAACCTAATTTCCTAGCTCAAATTGGCTTTTGTCTCCCATGTATGTTGGCTTCATTCTCAGGAAGATGACAATCTCCTGATGGCAAAATGGTTCCAGCAGTTCCAGACTATTCAGGCTCCTGGGTTAAAATCCTACAATAATGGGAGAGTTTTTATAAAACTTTCCTAGAGTTTCTATAAAAATGCTTCTTACATCTAATTGGTTCTGAATGGGACATGAACCCATTCTATACCAATCACTAGGCTCAGGAGAATGTAGTTCATTGATTGCCTTAGATTAAGGTCATGTGCTCTACCTTCGTGTCAGTGTAAACACAAATACATTCATGTATCACTTAATGAGGGGAATACATTTGTTCTAAGAGACATATCATTAGTTTCATCATTGTGTGAACACCATACTGTGTGCTTACACACCCCCTAGGTGACATGCCTATTATAGGCTATATGGTATAGCCCATTCCATTGCTCTTAGGCTACAACCTGTTTTGCATGTTACTGTACTGAGTACTGTAGGCAAATGTAATATGATGGTAGGCAATGGTAACACAATGATAAGTATTTTTGTATCTAAAGAAATCTAAACATAGGAAAGGTGCAGCAAAAATATAACATAAAAAATGTTAAAAAACAAAAACAAAAAAAAAACAAGTACACCTGTATGGGGCACTTACCATATCTGGAGTTTCAGGATTGGAAATTACTCTGGATGAGTCAGTGGGTGAGTGGTGAGTGAATGTGAAGGCCTAGGATTTTACACCACTGTAGACTTTACAAACATTGTACACTTACTACAATGTTTGTGATGTCTACAGTGGTGTAAAATCTTAGGCTACACTAAATTTATGAAAATTATTTTTTCTTCACTCATAAGTTTACCTTAGCTTACGGTAACATTTTTATCTTATACTCTTAACTTTTTTTAACTTTTGACTTGTATGTAATAACACTTAGCTGAAAGCACAGACATATTGTATAGCTATGAACAGCTCTGTCAGCATTTCTCAAATTACTTGGTAAAACTGTTAATACTTCACCCAATCAACTGGTGGTAATCACATCTTCATCACATTATTATTAGAACATGGAGCAACAAAAATCTTTCTAAATTACATGCTGATTGCTAAAATGTATGAGATAAGATTCTAAAAAGTTCAATAGAAAACAACAACTGAAAGACTTCAGTGACTCAGTGGATATTTCAGCAACCTGTCCTTTTTTTTTGAAGACAGGGCTTAGAGCTCAAATCCTACCAAGTTAGAAGGATTTGGTAAACCCCTTATCTTACAATTAAAACTCCAGAAGTAATATCATGCCTTGGAACTAACATGCTCAGAACTAAGGGTAAAATGAACTCTGAACTAAGCTCCCACAAGATTAAGATAACCTATTATTTCACCACTGCTAGAACAAAACAACACTCTTCAAAAAATATAAATGATTTGATAGCATCGACAAGATATCATTCATAATTTCCAGTAGACAATAAAAAATATCCATCATAACAAGTGAGAAAAATTGGACCAAAAACAAGTGAAGGAACAATAGAAGCAAATCAAGATATACTGCACATGTTAGAATGGGCATTAAATGATTTAAAAATAGCTGTAATAACTGTGTTTAAGAACTTACAGGAAAAGAAATTATACAATGAATTAAGGGACACAAATTTTAATAGGGATGTAAAAAAGAAACAATGACTAAATGTGAATCTAGAACTAAAAAATGTAATATTTAGTGTCATATATTTATTGAATAGGATTAATGGCATACTGGATATAACAGAACTTTTGACCAGTGAGTTTGAAGAAAGGTAAACAGAAATCTCAACTGAAACCCAAACTGATTGAAAAACTTAAAAGAAGAAATCTGTGTGATAATATCAAGTAGCATGACATACTTGGATTCCCTAAAGGGTAGGAAAGATAAAAGGGACAGAAAATATGTTAAAATAAATGACAAAATGTTTTAAAATGATGAAAAACAAGAACTTCTAGATCAAAGAAGCCAAATGAATCTCAAGCAAAGTAATAAAAATAAAATCATATCTAGGGCATGGTCAAACTAGGGGGAACCTATGCAAATGAGACTTATTGAAAGTAGGCAAGGAAAGAGATAAAATGAAAACAGTTAACAACAATAAACAATTCTGGACTTCTTCTGAGAAACAGTGAAAGCCATAACGTAACGAAACATCCTTAAAATGCCAAATTAGGGAGAAAAAAGAGAGGAAAACAAAAAGTAAAGGTAAAATCATCAATCTAGACTTCTATATCCATGGAGAATATCCTTCAAAAATAAAGATATAATGAAGACACTGACAAATATGAAAGTGAGAAGAATTCATCTCAACAAACCTACATTGAAAAATGACAAATGGAATTTGATAAACATAAGGGGAATGATACCTAATGATGATTTGGATCCATGGGAAGGAATGGAGTTTAGAAATATAAGTATATGGACAAATAGAAATCCCTCTCTGCTTTTTTCTATTCTTATATTCTTTAAATTATAATTGACAGTTAAACATAATAGTAATCCATTTTGAGGCTTATATGAAGAAATTGCTCATTTGTAAGGTTTTTTAATGTGCCATTTGAAATAGCGTCAAATTAACAGAACATTTAGTAATAAATTGAAATATGAACATGACTATTACTCTAAACATTTCAAAACATTGATTAGAGGAATTTAAAAGAATGTAAATAACTGAAGAAGTAGAATGTATTCATAGTTTGAAAAGCATATTACTAATTTTTCTTTGAGTACATCTTTAACAAAATTTTTCTCCTTTGACATGAGAAACAATTTCATCTAAAAACATCTGATTACAATGGAACTTTTGTAGAAGCCACAATTACTAGATTTTTACAATCCTTTTCTAGCTCTTCTCCAAAGAAAATGTAAAACCACATGAAACATCAGCTATATGGTAAATGTGGCTCCAGATTAGTCTTTTGCATCTACCTGGGAAGTACTATAAATGCCTGGTGGGAAGCCTTAAATTTGGGCTTTTCTTAGTTAACAAATTCTGTATGTTGGCACATCTTTTGCAGGAGCCCTGGAAACTTTGTCTGTGAAGTTTTTACAAGAGAGATTGGCTCCTGTGTGCATAGAGCTTCTAAAGAGGGTAGACCTTATATTCACAGTGGGGACCGTGTCCCTTTTCACCTCAGTTATCATCACTTGGTAGATCAAAGATGAAAATTCCTGGATGGCTAACAGATGGATATCAGTACTGCTTTGAGCAGAAACACCTGATTCTACCCTCTTGCCAAGTTTTTGCCTAATCTAAATCTTTCTAAATAGACTGGCACTGTGTACTGTCCATATGGGCCTTGTGTGTCTGAATGAGACATGAGTAGACCTTAGAAGTCTCCCTAGTAGGCATTGCTATCCCAGTTCTCTCCAAATTAATCTGTAGATTTAATGAAATCTCCAGTCAAACTTCCATCAGAATTTTCTTTGCAAAGTTTATAAAGCTGATTCTGAAATGTATCTGGAAATGGAAATTAGCTAGAACAGCCAGTAGCCAAAACAATATTGAAAAGAATTAACATTCTGTAGTATTTACAGTACCAGATTTGAAAACTTAACATCAATCTAGAGTAATGAAAAGAGTATCATATTGGCATAAGGAAGAAAAAAAGATTAATTCACCACAGGAGAATTCAGAAGTAGACAAACACATATCAGCTGATTTGCTACAAAGGCACCAAGATAATCTAATAGGATTAGAAAAATCTTTTCAATCTACCTTGCTCGAACAATGGTAAATTTACATATTAAAAAAAATAAGTCTTCATTCTTACCTCTCAACATACATGAATATTAATCAGTCATAATTTAAATTTAAGAGTTAAACCTATCAAGTTTTAGGAAAAAAATACATAAGCATACATATTAATGACTTTGGGTAAGCAACAACTTTTCAAGATGCAAATAGCACAAAGTACAAAAGAAAAATTTATAGTCCTGATGCCATGGCTCATGCCTGTAATCCCAGCATCTTGAGAGGCCAAGGGACAAAGATCACTTGAGCTGAGGAGTTCAAGACCACTTGGGCAAAAGTGTGAGACCCCCATCTCTACAAAATATTTAAAACAATTTGTTGGGCAGAATATTTAAAACAAAACTACAGATGTGAGCCATTATGCCACTCTAGCCTGAGTAACAGACTAAGACCCTATCTGAAAAAAGAAAGAAGAAAAAGAAAGAAAGGAAGAAAGGAAGAAAGAAAGAGAAAGAAAGAAGGAAAGAAGAAAGAGAGAGAGAGAAAGAGAAAGAGAAAGAGAAAAAGTAAATAAAGTTTACCAAAACTAAAAGTTCTGCTTTTCAAAAAGGCAAGCCACAAATTAGGAGGAAAACAATATATATCCTCATCTCCATAATGTTTTGTATTTTAAAAATGCCTACAAATCAAAAATAAAAACAAGTAAAGTCGAAGACCTTGTAAACATGTCACAAAATAAAATATGTAAAAAGTAAATAAGTGACCTAGAAATAGAAATTCCATTTGACCCAGCAATCCCATTACTGGATATATATCCAAAGGATTATACATCGTTCTACTATAAGGACACATGCACATGAATGTTCATTGCAGCACTGTTTACAATAGCAAAGACCTGGAACCAACCCACATGCCCATCGATGATAGACTGGACAGGGAAAATGTGGCACATATACAACATGGAATACTATGCAGACATAAAAAACGATGAGTTTGTGTCCTTTGAAGGGACATGGATGAAACTGGAAACCATCATTCTCAATAAACTGACACAAGAACAGAAAATCAAACACCACATGTTCTCACTCATAGGTGGGTGTTGAACAGTGAGAACACATGGACACAGGGAGGGGAGCATCACACACCGGGGTCTGTTGTGGGGGCTAGGGGAAGGACAGTGGAAGGTGGGGAGGCTGGGGAGGAATAGCATGGGGAGAAATGCCAGATACAGGTGACAGGAGGATGGAGGCAGCAAACCACCTTGCCATATATGTACATATGCAACAATCCTGCATGATCTGCACAGGTACTCCAGAACCTAAAGTGAAAAAAAAAAATCAGAACAATTAAGCAATGATGTCTCTGGGACTAAGGGACTGTGGGTTTTGAAATCAAGCCCATTGATGAGTATGAGCATGGAGTTTCCTGTTGGATGGCAATAACAGGGAGAGGTGGCCTATGTGTGCTCATCTCACTGACATAAGAAGAATCATCCTGGATGCCCAGGACTCCTGAGACAGCCAACAACCTCCCTGCCAGAAACAACCTCAGTCTTCTGAGCGCCAATTGCAATTCATTTGGGTCAAGAACCACAATTAGCTTAGGATGATAGTGCTCTTCCCTTAGCAGTATGAGTCTTCTAACCACAGGAAGAGGTAGAGCGAAGTATGGAGATGATGACATGAGGGCGTAGATCAAATCCGTGGTTCTGCCACTTCGCTTTGGTTTAAGCTAATCCATGCCTATTGGTATGCAAAGAATGTGTGATGATTGAGAAAACTGTGGTGTATGAGAGAATCTATCACACTTAGGATTCCAATTAAAATGTTTAGTTGAGTAATTGGTTTTTGATTGATGAATTTAAGCTGAAAGATAAGATTAAGTCAGAACCCACTGGGATGTTGAACAGAGCTTGAGAATCCTTATGGTGTTTAAGTTTACATCTCACAAGGGAACACACACAAAAGATCATTTCCAATAATTTTCTCTGTGCCCAAAGGCCATTCTGGGACGTCAGAAACCTCACCCCCCAGACCCTGTGGTCACACCGCAGGGCTGTTTCCTCTGACTCTGCAGCCTTCTGTACCCACCCTCTTTCATTAGTTAGCTCTAAGCTCAGAAGTCACTTGCTCAGACCTCAGGCTTTTTGCCCTTGTTTATTCTAAAATTTTGCTCTTATTTCTGTTTGAAACTCACACACATACTTGTTAACTCCCCACCCAGAAGGTGACCCATGGGAGCAGGGCTTTATCCTTGCAATCCCCTGTGGTGCCCCCAGGGCTCCTGTGTGCTCATCACACTATACTTAACATTACCTGAGCTAATTTGCTTTATTGGTTTCCTTCCGAGAACATAACCTCTCTGAGAATCAGGACTTTTTCTGCCTTGTTAATCTCTGGACCCTCCAAACTTAAACATTTCCCGCACAATTATTTGTTGAAGGAGTGGATCTACTTACTTAAAATTTTTGTCCCAAAATCAATTATCTTTCAACTTAGATTTAGCCTCCCCCTAAGCAATAATATGGAGAATGGCCTAGGTAAAATGTGCTAGCTGCTCGTTTTCCTAATGCACATCACAATAAATTCAGAGCTATTAAAGTAAAAACACTGTTACCTCAAATATCTGCCATCAAAAATCAGCTCGGTGCCCTCATGGTCTGTACGTCTAACTTTGGAAACACTGCAATGAGCAACTGCCCTGCTAAAGGGACCCTCGCTTTCCAGGCAGACTGAGGTCAGTAGAGCGTCGCGCTGCTCTCTTCTGAACTTCAATCTCGTTTCTCCAGCTAGCATTCAGCACCTCCCACGGGTCTCTGCAGTACAGCAAATAAACAAGGCTGAAGCAGAGCTCTTCATTTTGTTGTTGTTCAGCAGCCCATGTTCAGACTAAATTCCTTAGGTTAGTGGTTCTTGACTGGGGTAATTCTTCCCCTAAGTGCTACTGGTAATGTCAGGAGACTATTTATTGTCATACCTCTGAAGGTGTGACTGGCATCTAGTAGGTAGAGCTAGGGACGCCGCTGAACATTCTACAATATACGAGACAGTCTCCTACAACAAAGAATCATCCGGGCCAAAATGTCCTCATCACCAAGGATGGGAAGCCCTGGTTTAGGTCAATGGAACCTTAGTCCTTCAGATTCTAAACCTTTGTTTTGGTTTCAGAGCCTCTTATCTTCCCTTCAAAAGAAACTGCTCTTTGACGAAGCAGAGAAACAGCACCTTCAGAACATTTTTAAAAATCAGCATTCTTAGGAATATTTATAATTCCTAGCAGAGTCAAGGCCATTGTAAAATAAATTGACTCAAAGCCCTAAGAACCGGAGGAATTTATAATTGTGAGATTCTATGAATAAGAAAAATAATTCATTCAAAAACAGACGACTATTGAAAAGACTGACCTCTCCTTTTAGGAAACTGCAGAGATTTTATTGTTCCTTTGTGACTTGGGATATATGTGTGGTAAGGATGCCCTTTGAGGAGGTATGGCACAGCTGGGAGAGCTCTCAAGTCAGGCTTCATGCTTTTAAAGAGTCTGACCATGAGCAAATGACGTTAGGGGAAATACAATCCCTGAAATAAGAAGCAAAACGTGGCAGGGAGTAAATTCTTAAAAAGACAAAAGGCAGAAGGTGACCAAACACTTTAAGGAAATGCATCCATTAGTGGGCGCTAACAGATTACATTTGGTCTAACATAGACTTGGAGTGTTTGATTTTATACTATTTTGTATTTAAGTACAAAATATAATTTAAAATATATTCAATCTGGAGAGAGAAGAATGGCTAAGTTTCCCTGTGAATCTCAGAACAGCATACCATCAGAGTGGTATCTTTTGATTTCCAACATAAAAATCCCCCCACCACCCATGTATCATTATCTACACCACCTGTACCCTTCAAATGAAGAAAACCTTCCAGAGGTCAATGGCAAATTACATTGTAGTAAGCCAAGCTGGCTAAATGAGCGGGACTATGAAGAACAAGGCAATCAATCAGTTGTGGGTATTTTAAAAAACATTCTCCTTCCCTGAACAGTTGTTTTTGTGTATGATGTTTACTTCATGATTTCTCTACTGAAATAAAAAAATATATATATTCTTCTGTGTTGCTTTGGCTCTCTGAGGCAGAGTCTAGTTGTTTCTTTGGAGAGTTGTTCTGAAGGCTCTCATGGTGGGAATTGTGGTAAGAGCTATTTTTAACGCTCCTGGTCTTTTAATAGTCTGGCCTATGCAGTGAGGTGAGGCTGCTGGATTTGGACTGAAAGCTGATGCTACCAAGAGAACCCACCAGTCTCAGCTCTCACCCTGGGGGGATCTGAGCAGCTGGTATCAGGGCCTAAGCCGTGGCTGCTGAGATGCAGTGCCTAATATTAGCACTGAGGCAAGAAATAAATAGTGGGAATAAATAGTGCACCATCAAGATATTCAGTCTCAGAGGCATCCTATTTTAAAGTCGGGAGGCAGAAATTATTGCGCAGAAAAAAGCTAGTAAGATTTGCTGGCAGGAGAAAGACAAACACATCTGGACCAACACAAACATGATTTAAAAACCAAAGGCAAAGGAAGATATATGAAGCCCATCTATGAAAGACAATCAGTAAATATAATTAAAATGGGAATATACAAAAAAAAAAAAAAAGCTTGACAGAAAGCTGACATTCAGCAGAATTAGAAAAATTAATCTCGAGGTTGGGGAAAAAGGTAACCACATCTAACAATAGACAAGAGGCACAGTGGAAAGGACAGTGGCTTGGAGAGTGGAAGTTCTGGGATGGCAGCACCAGTCAGCTAAGTGAGCTCATCAAGGGGTTGACCTTGACCTTCATTTCCCTCATGGAG
Source organism: Alouatta caraya (assembly GCA_963575295.1). Classification (NCBI taxonomy): domain Eukaryota; kingdom Metazoa; phylum Chordata; class Mammalia; order Primates; family Atelidae; genus Alouatta; species Alouatta caraya. The sequence continues at coordinate 11,116 of CAUYUD010001859.1, read as the reverse complement.
GAAAGATGATTATAATGACTCCAGGCAGCAGGTACCATTTCTATGGAGTGTACCCTTTAATCCACCATGCTTGGCACATCCTGGGTAGCTCAATATTTTTTGAGTGAATGAAGAATTGATGGATTTTAAAACTGCGAAGCAATATGCCAATATTGTTGGATCTCTCAGTTTTTATACAGGAAATTTAGAGCAGTGGTTCTCAAAATGTGGTTCCCAGATCAGCAGCATCTTCACTTCCTGGGAACTCATTACAAATGCAAATTGACCATCATTATCCCAGACTTACTGCAGCAGAAATTCTGGGGGTGGGGCCTGGCAATTTGAGGTTTAAGAAGTCCTATAGGTGATACTAATACAAGGTACATGCTAAAGTTTGAGAACCACTATCTGGAAAATTGGGAGCAAACAGTCTTTTAACATCAAATATTAATATTATTCATTTGAGAATAACACATATAATGCAAATTACAGAGGCCCATGGGTGATAGTCAAATATTATATGACATCAGAAAGCCTTTAGTGATTGCACCGTTGACATGGTTTTTTTCTTTTTATGAGTGGGAGTTCTTAGGCTCAATTACTGCAACTGTCATTGCATTCTTTACACATCCACTTCCCTATTCTTTAAGGGAAGGTATTGATTATTTTTGTGCCAGCCTCTAGCACAGAGCCAGGGACACTATAAACACTCATTAGATAGTAAACTAATAACTGTATATGCACCATGTATCACTCTCTCTAATATAATTCCTTTTATTCAATTTCTCTAGCTCTCAAATAATAAAGTGCAATATTGATACAGGCCAGCTGTATCTTTTAATTTGGTGATTCCAAAGGGGAAGATAATTCAATATATTTGTTTCATTAAGTATGTCCTGATGGTTACTCCCGAGAACCTGAGAAGTTGAAATCAAAAGGAAGAAAACATTAGATAAGATTTTATGCCAGGAGACACACAAGTTAGGGCATTGACTTAAAGTCTCGGGATGTGTGTGTGTTTGTGTGTGTGTGTGTGTGTGTGTGTGTGTCAGTTGAGTTCTAAGTTTATAGTAAATCAAACTCTAGAGAAGACATTCATTCCCTCTTCAGAAAGAATTTTTTTAGTGAAAACTCACATTTGGGGAATCTAAAAGAAGTTCAGGAACAGTTCCTACCTCAGGGAGCTTAGGCTCCAGATGAGGAGATGAGACATGTTCCCATGAAACAGCATACTGTGTAAATGAGAAGAATGGTCCCAGGGAAGGCATATGTGTATGGCAGTGCCCAGGCTGCCCTCACTGATGTGCCAGGGGAACAAGGCTGGGCTAGGACCCCCAATTCACGCACCAAAGAGTTGGGGATTAGTGACATGGCATCTTCAAAGGTTTCTGCACAGAGCACAGACATGGCAAAGATGTGTTGCATATTGGTCTCTTCCTTTTCCCACTCACTGTCATTTCGGGGGAACACTTCAGGTCTCTCTTCCCTTCTCCCAGGGAGCAGGTGTTATGTTCTAGACAAAATGAGGGAACTCCAAAAGAGATGGTGAAACTGGGTGTGGGATGGGGAGTGAGCAACACCTTTGGAGAAGAAATCAGAAGAATGAAAGCTCCAATCCTTCTCATCTTTGTTTAGAGGCTACGAAGAAGTGCCCTTGGTGGCTCACTGATTCTGTGCCAGTGTGTGTGGGGATAGAGGTTTGTGTATGCACGTCTGTGTGCATGTGTGCACTGTGTGTGTATTGCATCTGTATATGTGTGTACATGTGTTTTGTGTGTTGTGCATGTGTACACGTGTGCACATGTGTTGCATGTGTGTATGTATGAGTGCACATGTGTGTTATGTGCATTTGTGTATGTTCTTGTGTGCATGTTTTCTTTTACATGGTCAAGACTATCATTCCATTTCCTAGATAAGAAAACTTGGGTTCAGAGGAGCTAAGTAGAGTTGGTGAGTGGCTCAGCCTGGAATTACCCCAGGACTTCAGACTCCAACCCCACCCCTACTCTTTCCTCATATGTGTTCTTTCTTTCCTTTTGATGAAGCTAACTTCAAAAGACTGTGAGGGTCAACCAAGGCCAGCCCTGTGGCCAGACACAGCAGGCAGGAAGTGGCCCATTCAGGTCTGGCTTTCCTGTGGTCTTTGCTCCAACTTGGCTCTCCAGAGCAGGAGACACGCAGAAAGAGCTGAAGCCAAATCTCTGGCCAAGGAAGCGCTGATTGGGCTCTGTGCAGAGCTTGCCAATCACAACAACAATGACAACAGCTGACGTTTGTTGAGGGCTTACTATGTGCCAGGTCACTTTCTGAGCACACTACATGTATCACCTTATTTAATCTTCAACATCATTGGATTTTGGCCATCATGCCCATGCCCAATTTACAGATAGACAGCTAAGACCTAGGAAGATTAAGTAACTTCCCCAAGCTCACAAGATAAATGAGTAGTGGGAGCAGGCGTTGCACTCAGGCGACGTGGCCTCCCAGCCCAGCTGGGCTTTGTGGTCAGCCAGGTCCTGGCTTCGTGAGTATCACATCAGCAGCTGTGAGCAAGGCAGCATGGCCTGCGGGGAGGGTGCAATTACCCAGTTGCAATTACCCAGCAGATGCCAACAGCTTCAATCAGAGCATTGGTGATGGAAGAGGAAGAGCCAGGGCAGATGGAGGCTCATCATAAATAGAGGAAACTTGGTGGTGCTCCAAAGATCACTGAGATGAGGGCGGCAAGCATAATGGCTGAGCTTCCAGCCTGAGTGTGAAGGGAGATGATGGCACCACTGATAGAAACTAGAGATGCACGAGGAGGCCAGGCTGGAATGCAAGTGTGGGATCAGAAGAAGGCAGAGAGAGGCCAGCACCATGACCAGGGGCAGGGGGCAGAATGGGAGGGGGAGGAAAGGGAGGAGGGGGAGGAGAAGGAGGAGGAGGAATAATCAGCAGTGGTGGCAGACACATTTTGGTCCAGGCAAAGTGCTGAGGTGAGAGGCTGGGCATGAAGGGGAGTCTGGAAGCCATCCACCTCGAGGTGATGGCTCAGGAGCCATTGCCAACCAAGGCAGAGGAGAGTAGCTGAAAAGGGAGGAGAGGAAGGAGAGGAGACGGTGGGAGAGGTCTCAGGAGAGTAGGCACAGTGCAGTGCTCTGGAAGCCAGGTGAGAAGGCTTCTGAAAAATCACCAGCGTCAGCAGGATAAGAATTAAGAAGGAGCATCGGAAATTGGTGAGAATGGCACCACTGATGACCTTGGAGAAGCAAAAGCACTCTTGTGATACAGAGAGAAAAGCAGCATGAGGGAGTGGGTAGAAAATGAGTTTAAGATGGACCAATATGTGGCAGTAACAAAGAGAGGGTGGAAGAGAAAGAAGGGGAGATGAAAGGGGAGGACAAGATGAAAGAAGAGGAGAGGAGGAAGAGCAAGAGACAAAGGAGGAAGATGTGAAGGAGGTGGATATATGGAAGCAACAGCAAGGAATTTCCAAGTTATTGCTTGTTTTCAGGACTGGTTTTAAGATAGAGAAGGCTGGAGAACCTTTGCGAACAAGAAAACAGGAAAGAAGCAGGGAGGGAGAGGGAATACGGCAGAAAGTGAGAGACAAGGTTAGAAGCACATGATCCTGGAGGAAAACTGAAGAGGGAGTACATCAGTGTCCTAGTGTCTCAGCATTATTCACAATAGCCAAAAGGTGGAAGTACTCCAAGTGTCTGCCAGCAGATAAGGGGATAAACAAAACATGGGGCATCCATGCAATGGAGTATTACTCGGGCATAAAAAGGAATGCAGTTAAACATGGTGTAAACTGGATGAACCTTGAAAACATGCTAAATTAAAGACACCAGCCACAAAACTACATATCATATACTTGGACTTATCTATAAAATGTCCAGAATAAATAAATGTAGATGAGCGGTTGCCTAGGGCTGGGGGGTGGGGAGGATGGTAGGGTCACAGAGTGATAAGTAAAGAGTACAGGGCTTCTCTCAGGGGTTATAAAATGTTCTAAAACTGATCATGGCAATGACTGCACAATTCTATGACTACACTAAAAAGCACTGAATTATAAACTTAATGATATGTGAACTGTATCTTAATAAAGCTGTTACTTAAAAAAACAAACTAACTTTGGAGTCATCCACGACTTCCCACTTCCACTCATACACCTGAGCACACCAGGAGGTGTCATCAGCTGTACACTCAAATATATCCCAAATCCAAAACGTCTCACTACTTCTAGCACCACAGAGGTCAAGTTGTCCTTCTCTCTCACCTGATAAATACATATATTTGAAAAATAGCCTCCTAACGGGTTTTCCCATTTGTCCTATGTTTACTCTTCCCCGGACTCCTCAGTGATCCTTTAAGAGGAAAATCCAATGGCCCAGCCCAGTTCATGCCCTCAGTGGCTTCCCGTCACTCTCAGAATGAGCTCCTTTTCCTTCCTTTGTGGCCAGATCCAGGTTCCTTCTCAGCTTGCTCAGGTCTCATCACTGGTTCTCTGACGCACTGTGCTCCAGCTTTTCAAACACGCTGGGCATACTCCTGTGTCAGGACCTTTGCACATTATCTTGGTCCATTCAGGGTCCTGGAGCAAAATACCTTACACTAGAAAGTTTACAAGGTGCAAGCAGATTCAGTGTTTGGTGAGGGGCCATTCCTCACAGACAGCAGCTTCGATGTGCCTTCACACGGCAGAAAAAGAAGGCAGCTCTCTGGGCCCTTTCATAAGGGTGTTAATCCCATTCCTGAGGTGAAGCTCTCATGACCCAATCACATCCCAAAGGCTCCACCTTCTAATGCTGTCATCTTAGCGATTAGGTTTCAACATATGAATTTTAGGGAAATACAAACACAGATCATAGCACATGTGCATAGCATATAACTATTCCCTCTGCCTGCAATACTATTCCCCTGATAGTCACACTGTTTACAAGCTCATTTCATTCAGCCTCTTCACAAACATTTCCCCTTCTGGGAGGCTTTACCTAGTCAACCTATCTACAATCCTATTCCCATTTTTCTTCATCCCTTTCCCCTGTTTTATTTTTTCTTCACAGCACCTATCACTCCTTGATGTTTGACAGCCTTCCTTCATTCTGCCTTTACTTTCTCCTTCCCCTGTAGTTCAAACTGATAGTGTCTTTGATGGCAAAATCCCACCTCAATTTCTGGCTTCTGCTGAGATGGCTGATTAAATCCATGAATCACACACTTGATCTCTTATCAAATGGTTGTTCAGCCACAATCTTAAGTATTCTCCTCAGAACAACTTTCCCATTTTTCCCATTTTTACCATGATTACAAACACACACACATACACACACACACACACACAAATACATATATGCAAACATACACACGCATACACTATATACACACATCAAATGCATATGCGTATTGTGTACTCATCTTCCTCACCGAAATATGACTTCCATGAGCGTAGGGACTTTGCTTTGTTCTCAGCTGTATTCTGAGCACCGAGAAAAATGCCTGGCACATAGTACACATTCAGTAAGTAACTGTTGAATGAATTAGCCTTACTACAACTCCTTATCTTAAAGATGAGGAAACCAGAAGGATTTAGGAAAGGTTAGGAGATCACACAAGGTCACACAACCAGTAGGTAGAAGTGGGTAGCATGAAGCCCTGATGTACCATGTCGTTAGTTTTGTTTTGTCTTCCTGAGCCCCAAGGGGTGCACTGTCTGGTTCTGAGACGGGATGAATGACACTGGGGCAATACATTCACAGACCATGAGAAATGCCCATACCTTCCACTCTATTCATAACTAATGGAAAATTCACAAGCCATTCGTATATTACAGTGAAACACACTCTTTCACTCAAAGATGGGCCCCATGTGAAGGCGCCTGCATCCCAGTTTCCGCCCCCCCCAGGCTTTGTGATCTTGGTCAAGTCCCACAGCCTTATGGAGTCAATGTTGCTTCCATGCTTCACACAGAGGTGAGTTCTGAGATTTCTGCCAGTCTAAAACTTGGAACTAACTCATTTTTTACTTATTTCTCTATTTTTGAGATGAGGGTCTCAGTCTGTCACCCAGGCTGGAGTGCAGTAGCACAATCATAGTTCACTGCAGCCTCAAACTCCTGGGTTCAAGCTATCCTCCTGCTATAGCTCCCAAAACACCTACGAATGCAGACACATACCACCATGCCCAGATAAGTTTTTATTATTATTATTTTTTGTAGAGACAGGGTTTCACTACGTTGCCAAGACTGGTCTCAAACTCATATCCTCAAGTGATCCTCCTGCCTCAGCTTCCCAAAGCACTGGGATTAGAGACATGACACATTATGCCCAGCTTAATCCAGTTTTTAAAACCTGCATTCATGATCTGCTAATTCACTCACTTCTTGAGGTGAAAAAGGCTGGGTTTGGGGACTCACGAAAATTCTAATCAGGATTTGTTTCCAGCAGGAGGTAGCCCATTTCAAACTAACAACGCAAAGGCACTGACACTTAGTCAGTGTGCAAAAGAGTAAATGTGGGGTGGGAACACACGCAACAACATTCCCATTGCCTCAGAAATAACGAGTTTTTAAAAATAGACTGAAATCACCAATTAGTAGGAACAGTGTAGTGCTTTGAAGTTGAAAAATGCTTTGCATAATGCTAATAATATTTTGGCAGTGGTGGTTCTGAACATGTATCACAGCTATTCTTTTCAGAAAAAGAAATAGCTCCTTTGAGGGAAAATTCTATTCTTGGAATTAGAAGGCTTTTATAAAATATCGATAAATCCTGATTAAAGAAGTTAAATTTCAACTTAATCATGCATTGTGTATTTACTATGTGTAAGGCACAGGGCTTAGCACTGACATAATGGAAAACTCAAGAGTAATCAAATTGTTGCTGCCCTCAAGCCAGCTACAGATTATACATGTGCTACAGGGAGAAGCCAAGAGACAGAAGATGAAGAAGAAATAAGAGAATTGAGCCCCTACCATAAACCTGTATGGCACATATAGAATTGTATCTCATTTTATTCACCCATTCACTCATTCAGCAAATCTTATTGAGCACCTGCTATGTGCCAAGATCCAGGCTAGGTGTTGGGTATATGGACTGACAACTGACCAGGTGCTTGCATTCCTTCAGTACTCATAACCAGCTGTGATGAGGGTTGTTCTAGTTTCTTTGCAGCGATGGAGAAGTAGGCCCAGAGAGGTTATATAATCTTCCCAAGGAGCCCAGTGACAGCAGGGTTTAAACCACTGACTTAGAAGCTGTGGCCAAGTGGAACAGATAAGGGTCTAGATTCCAGGACAGATAGTACCAGGTTTGTACCTGACTTTGGCACTTAGAATTCATGTAACTTCAGGCAATAAGTTACATGAACCTCTCTAGGAACCTTGTTCTGCATCAAATAGTATGATATTAGAGCTCCATGGGAAACAAATAAAGGGCTGGGCACAGTATCTCATGCCTGTAATCCCAGCACTTTGGGAGGATGAGGTGGGTGGATCACCTGAGGTTAAGAGTTTGAGACCAGCCTGGCCAACAAGGTGAAACCCCATCTCTGCTAAAAAAAAAAAAATACAATAAAAAATTTAGCCAGGCATGGTGGTGGGCACCTGTAATCCCAGCTCCTTGGGAGGCTGAGGCAGGAGAATCACTCAAATCTGGGAGAGACAGGCTGCAATGAGCCGAGATCATGCCACTGCACTCCAGCCTGAGTGACAGAGCCAGACTCCATCTCAAAAAAAAAAAAAAATTAAAATTGAAAAATAAAGAATATAGCCCAATTTTAAAGGGGCATAATTCAGTCCACAGCATTCCACCTCTGATTCTTCTAAAATATGGAAGAAAATAGAATATTTCCAAATTCATTTTATTACTGCAAAGCCAGTGTTATCCTGACACCAAAACCAGACAAGGATACTATAACAAAATTAAATTACAGGTCAATGTCCTTGATAAATATAGAAGAAAAAAATTAAAAAAAAAAAAAAAAACACCAAACACTAGCAAACTGAATTTAATACCACATTAACAGAATTATTCACCACAATCAAGTGTGACTTATCCATGGGATGCAAGGAAGGATCAACATATGTAAATCAATAAATGTGACACATTACCTTAAAAGAATGAAGGACAAAAACCACATGATCATCTCAATAGATGCAGAAAAAGCATTTGACCAAGCTTAGCATCCTTTCATGATAAAAATTCTTAACAAACTAGGCATAGAAGGAATGTATCTCAACACAATAAAGGCCATATATGACAAGGCCAAAGCTAACATCATACTCAGTAGTAAACAGTTGAAAGATTTTCCTCTAGGATCAGGAATGAGTGGCCCACTCTTACCACTTTTATTCAACATAGAACTGAATATACTAGCCAGAGCAATTAGGCAAGAAAAAGAAGTAAAAGGCATCCAAATCAGAAAGGTAGAAGTTAGACTGTTTGCTGATGACCTTACATATGGACACTCTATAAAACCCCACAAAAGGACTGCTACAATTAATAAATAAATTCAGTAAATTTGCAGTATACAAAATCAACATGCAAAATGCAGTAGCATTTCTGTACACTAACAATGAACTATCTAAAAATAAATGAAGTAAACAGTTTCCTTTATAGTAACTACAAAATAAAATACTTAGAAATACATTAAATCAAGTAGGTGAAATATCTATACATTAAAAACTATAAAATGCTGATAAAAAATTGAAGAAGACAAAAATAAATAGAAAGATATCCTGTGTTCATGGAATGAAAGAGTTAATATTGTTCAAATGTTCACTTTATCTGAAGCAATCTACAGATTCAATGAAATTCCTACAAAAACAGAAGCAAGTTTCAGAAGATGGGTAATAACAAACTACTCTGAGTTAAAGGAACGTGTTCTATTCCAATGCAAAGAAACTAAAAACCTTGAAAAGAGGTTAGAAGAAATGCTAACTAGAATAATCAGCTTAGAGAAGAACATACACGACTTGATGGAGCTGAAAAACACAGCACAAGAACTTCGAGAAGCATACACAAGTTTCAATAGCTGAATAGATCAAGCAGAAGAAAGGATATCAGAGATTGAAGATCAATTCAATGAAATAAAACAAGAAGGCAAGAAAAGAAAACAAAGAGTGAAAAGAAATGAACAAAACCTTCAAGAAATATGGGATTATGTGAAAAGACCTAATCTATGCTTGATCGGTGTACCCGAAGATGACGGTGAGAATGAATCCAAGCTGGAAAACACTCTTCAGGATATTATCCAGGAGAACTTCCCCAACCTAGCAAGGCAGGCTAACATTCAAATACAGGAAATACAGAGACACCACCACGATATTCCTCTAGAAGAGCAATCCCAAGGCACGTAATCGTCAGATTCACCAGGGTTAAAATGAAGGAAACAATACTAAGGGCAGCCAGAGAGAAAGGTGAGGTCACCCACAAAGGAAAGCTCATCAGACTCACAGTGGATCTCTTGGCAGAAACTCTACAAGCCAGAAGAGAGTGGGGGCCAATATTCAACATCCTTAAAGAAAAGAACTTTCGACCCAGAATTTCATATCCAACCAAACTAAGCTTCGTAAGTGATGGAGAAATAAAATCCTTTATGGACAAGAAATTGCTGAGAGATTTTGTCACTACCAGACCTGCCTTACAAGATCTTCTGAAGGAAGCACTAAACACAGAAAGGAAAAACCAGTACCAGCCACTGCAAAAAAAGAAGCGAATAGTAAAGACCAATGATGCAATGAAGAAATTACACCAACCAAAGGGCAAAACAACCGACCAGTAACAAAATGGCAGGATCAAATTCACACATAACAATATTAACATTACAAGTAAATGGACCAAATGCCCCAGTAAAAAGACACAAACTGGCAAATTGGATAAAAAGCCAAGAACCATCGGTGTGCTGTATTCAGGAGATCCACCTCACATGCAAAGACACACATAGACTCAAAATAAAGGGATGGAAGAAGATTTATCAAGCAAATGGAGAACAAAAAAAAAAAAAGCAGGGTGGCAATCCTAGTCTCTGATAAAACAGAATTTAAACCAACAAAAATCAAAAGAGACAAAGAAGGGCATTACGTAATGGTAAAAAGATCAATACAACAAGAAGAGCTAACTATTCTAAATATAAATGCATCCAATACAGGAGCATCCAGATACATAAAGGAAGTTCTTAATGACCTACAAAGAGACTTAGACTCCTGCACAAAAGTAGTGGGAGACATTAACATTCCACTGTCAATATTAGACAGATCAACAAGACAGAAAATTAACAAGGAAATCCAGGACTTGAATGCAGATCTGGACCAAGCAAACTTAATAAACATTTACAGAACTCTCCACCCCAAATCCACAGAATATACATTCTTCTCAGCACCACATCACACCTACTCTAAAATTGACCACATAATTGGAAGTAAATCACTCCTCAGCAAATGAAAAAGAATGGAAAACATAACAAACAGTCTCTCAGACCACAGTGCAATCAAATTAGAACTCAGAATTAAGAAACTAACTCAGAACTGTACAACTTTATGGAAACTGAACAACTGGCTCCTGAATGTCAACTGGATAAACAATGAAATGAAGGCAGAAATAAAGATGTTCTCCAAAACCAACAAGAACGAAGACACAACATACCAGAATCTCTGGGACACATTTAAAGCAGTATCTAGAGGGAAATTCATAGCAGTAAATGCCCACATTAGGAGCAAGAAAAGATCTAAAATTGACACCCTGCCTTCATAATTGAAAGAGTTAGGGGAGCAAGATCAAAGAAACTCAATAGCTAGCAGAAGTCAAGAAATAACTAAGATCAGAGCAGAACTGAAGGAGATAAAGACACAAAAAAACCCTTCAAAAAATCAACAAATCCAGGAGCTGGTTTTTTGGAAAGATCAACAAAATAAATAGATCGCCAGCCAGACTAATAAAAAAGAAAAGAGAGAAGAATCAAATAGATGCAATAAAAAATGATAAAGGGGACATCACCACCAATTCCACAGAAACACAAACTACCATCAGAGATTACTACAAACAACTCTATGCACACAAACCAGTAAATCTGGAAGAAATGGATAAATTCCTGGACACTTGCACTCTCCCAAGACTAAACCAGGAAGAAGTTGAAACCCTGAACAGACCAATAA